>BQKZ01005565.1:43914-55306 GCA_036244855.1 Temnopleurus reevesii | reverse complement strand
GTATTCCGATAGCGAGGTTTAAGTTAAACCTGGTCTAAACCCTCGGTTTAAGTATGGTTGGCCAAAATTGCCAAAATTTTACTTCCAATGTTTGATTTTTATGTTGAATGCTATCTTTTCACATGCTCTAATAATGTAGAAAACTATTGAGGTTTTTATTCTGAGACAGTTCTAAATACTATAAGTGCCAAATGTGCTGGTAAATTAAACATTGACGGTTAGAGATTCTAGCCTCTTTTGCCAACCATACTTAAACCACAGATTTAGACCAGGGTTAACTTAAACCTCGCTATCAGAATACGGGCCAATAGGTCTATTGCGTATTTTTTTTTTTTTACTCATCCTTCTTTAGAGTGTATTTTGATTAAAATGATCAGTATCATTACTTTTTTTATCGTTACCATTATTTTTATAATTACTGTTGTTATTATAATTACTTAGGTTGCTGTATTATTATCATTAATATACTTGAGATTATTTCCACCATCGTCGACATTTTTTGTTTTTGTGCCGTACCGTATGTCAAAACTTAATGTCAGCAAAAAATATGCCGTCACTATTTGGTCAACTGAAAATTATCATTTATTTGGTATTTCATTTTTTGGGAAAAAAAGTATAAAAATCGATAAATTGAATTGTAAAACTCCATTTGTAAAAAAAAAAGTTGTATTTGATTAAAAAAGTATTGACTATTACAAAAAAAATAAATACTAATATTATCTTAATATCTTGATCACCAACGCATTTCGATATAATTATGACACAAGTAGAAATTCGTTCTCGGTACAGTTTATTCATGAAGATTATATTTGACGTTTAAAAATTCAAGTATAATAAAGATATTGCACTAAAGTATCTAAGATACCCATTTTCATCTCAAATGAAACAAGTTTTAGTAGATTTTATTTCGATATGGATATTATTCATCATCAAGCAATGAAATGACCCTTTATAAAAAAAAAATTAAAAATTAAATTTAAAAAAAAAAGACATTTTGAGGATAATCGTAATTCCAAACGTATTTTGCAAACTTTCAAAAATATGATGACTGTGCAATTTCGCCAACTTCCATAAAGTTCTTCGAACTTTTCATAACTATATTAAGCATGTGAACAGGTGAAGAACTTTGGCATTTCTCAAAGTTTATATCAAACATCTTATCGGAAGAGATACTACTTCAAAATATTATCTGATATTTTTGACGAACGACCTAAGTAAGCTAAACAGATGAAAATAAAGCATAAAATGTGTCAGAAAGTAGACTGTATTTCTGTCTCTTTAGTTCATTTGCACCGCGCGCTCGCCTCACAACCAGGTGCTCTAGGGTTCGATTCCCAACCGCGTCATACCAAAAGATGGGAATTGCTGCTACCCTGTTTGGCGTTCAAGAAGTTAGAGCAATGTCGAAATGGCGCTCCTCAGCGGCTGCCTGGCCCACGATCTAAATTGGTAGAAAGAATTACAGCTACGATTTAAACAAATTCGGAGCTAACTTTATAAAAATATTTATCATTTTATCTATTCGATATTTAATGCGCCCTGTGTGTCACTATACAACAATAATCATTGGTGAAAATTGTTAATGAAAATTAATGAATTTCTTACAACTGTCCAGACAATTTGAAAACAACTTGTAAATTATGTCACTGAGGGGCACCCCCTCATTAATTCTTATTTTCTTTTGTATCACAAATCACAAACACTTGGCGCTTGCTGACCCCTCTTTTCATTTAANAGTTTTGAAGAAAGATATATGTATATCTGTAATTCTTTTTAGAACAAGATATTGATGTTATGAAGTATATATACGACATCCCTTTTACAGGATTCTAAAACTTTTATGCACTGAAAAGTTTGTTGACCTATCTTTATGCCTGTCAAAATAGCCAACATAACAGATAGTCTGATAATGCAAGTAATAAATCTAGATAACCAGTTGTTATTTACATTAGAAAAACAACCTGTGTCACCTGTTATAACTGCACATGATGCTGTATGTTCCTGCCTTGATACACTCTTTGAATGCTGGAAAGAAAGTCATATGTAAGTCTTTATCAGACACCTGTTGAAAGAAAAAACATATTCAGTTTATTATAACTGGAAAATAGAGATAAAACATGGTAATTTGTTGCATGGTATCAAATTTCTTCATGAAACTTTGAAATTTGACACAAAGTCTTGTTTTAGCCAAAGATAACTCATGCTGCAGTTAAACAAAACATATTAGACTGAAGTCAAAACATACATGCATTTGATAATATTTGGGGTTTTGTCCATAAATAGTCACATCATTAGATAGTTAAAGGGGTTTTGTTTTCCTCTGATTCTCCCTTTATTTCTAGTAAAGAGTCAATTGAAATTAAGAGATTCATTTTGTCCATTTTTTAATTCTCCAAGGATGTTTATAGCCTTTTCCTTCCTTGTCCATCCTTTCACGTAAATTCATTGAGATCAGTCCAACACAAGGAAAGCTAAGCTTGCTAGAACATCCTATTTATGGACTAACATCCCATTTAGGAACTCATAGAATTCATCAATTGTTAAACTCATTCCTCCTACAGCTGGTCCCTATCCTGCTAATTCACTGTCCTCCTTATTTATATTCTTTCTCCTCCTCTTCTTGTCTATAAATTTCTTTCTTTTTCCTTATTCCTTTCTTTTTTTGTTCTTCGTAATAATGTCTCCATAAGTATTATTATTTATCACTGATAAATCTGTCTCTAAATTATTACTTGATATTTCCATTTCAAGAAGTGTATTTTCTAGTAATTGTAAAAAAAAAACCCAAACATACAACCCACCCTATTTTTTTTTAATTTCTTATATTTCATTTTATTAAAAAAATTCTTCTTTTTTTTTTGGGGGGGGGGGGGCATGATAAGGTTAGAGGTGGAAGGCAGAGATTGGCACCCCTGAATATCTAAACCCTTAAAGTTAAAATCATTCCAAGGGGCATTTATCAGAAAATGTCTGGGGATGAATTCTTGCACTGGTTATTTGGGAATGTTTAGTGTCACACCCAAGTACATCAACTGATATTTAATTGAAACCTTAGATGCTGCTTCATCAACTTTGTTTNAAAAAATAGAATGTAATTTTGAGGGGACCAAAATAACTGATGCCGAATGAAATTTCGGTTCGAGAGCAGCAGAATGGCTCCGGGGGAGCCAAAATACCAGACGACTCAGCATATCTGATCCCCCGCGGATCTAGTATAGGGGGGATCAGATATACTATCACACCGGCAGTGGATTTAAAGAATAAATCTTTTGGACTTAAAAATAAATCTTTGGAATTAAGAGAGTGGTCAATCATATTTGATCACGCTGATTTTACACACAAGCGAGCCACAGAGTTGAGAGACGTTGCCTGTAAATTGTGTTACTATACTCCTTCGTTTAAAAAAAAAAAAAAATATGCCGCCTTCAACTAAGAGGATATACAAACTTTGTTGTTGATGTGTTTACATCGTCTTTCTATATGTACAGAGTCAATGTGGAGGAGGAAAAAAAATCAAGCGTATCTGCATGGAATGAAAGTTTGTTGAACTTTTTGAGCTAGTTTGTAATCTGAAGTATGGCGAAATATTTCAGTATCATGCAATCAGAAAGATATGTATATTGAGAAACATATTCCACTTTGATCCGGTCTAGATTTCGTTAATTAGAATATCGATTGTCAGCTAATCGGATCTGAAGGGGGGGGGGGGGGGGGGGGGGGCAGCTGGCCACGTACTATTAATTACATCATTGGGAAAGACTTCATGAATAATAAATTAATGGATAAACAATAAATGAATAGTCTAGACATCATTCATCCACCAAATACTGTATTACTGAACGGAAAGCAATGAAATTTCACCGTGAGTTGTGTTGCTCTATACTGCAAAACTTTTTGGAACTTTTTTTTCCAGTGCAATGGCCCAAGTTCCAGTCATAGTTTAGCCGTTCCATAAGTGTTCTACATTTCGAACATCGGTAATTTGTTAACTAGACACAATGTTTCAAGAACAGATTCAGGAGCCATGAAAGTATAATTTCTCGATGTAACAGAAACCCCAAATGGGATATTTTTAAAGCTTATGTCATCTAACAGACTATGATGCCTTTGTGCAAAAATGCACGTTCGTATAACAAACTTGGTGTGTTGTCCTCAATGCACCCCAATGGTGAAGGGATCTTTTCGCCCACCCGCCTCCTGTTTTATAGCTATCTGCGTATGAAAAAAAGGGTCAACAATAAAAAGGGTCTGGTGGTAAAACATGTAACAAGTTCTCAACCAATTTTATGCCACAAACCAAAAATATATTCACTCTTGTAGACCAGTATTACACAATTAGGAAAGTTGGCAAATACGAGGGGAGCAGAGAGAGAGAGAGAGAGAGAGAGAGGGAAAGAGAGTGAGAGAGAGAGAGAGAGAGAGAGAGAGGGAGAGAGACAGAGAGTGTGAGAGAGAGATGGGTGAAGGATAAAACAAAAAAGTCAGAACAGGAAAGGAGATGCAAAATCAACTTTTCCATTATCACAAAAAGTNCGATATAAACTATTTCCGAAAAATTAAGACGAACGCAGACAATAGATCCGTAAGCTGTGTATTCAACTGTGCGGACACAACAACGACAAGCCGGTTCCGATTTCAATAGCATTACAAAGAAGCATTGAATATGCGTTCGACTTAATTTTTCGAAAATAGTCTATATCGTGTTAGTGGCATATTTAGGGTGTAATAAAGGAAAATATTTTTTTTAAATCAAGATTTATTACAGAACACAACAAAAAATACACCTTTATAATATCTCCAATTAAGGATTTGCTTTTGTTTTGCTCATTTTTTATTCTTTAAAAAAGGAACTCATGTGACTTCAAAAGAATTACATTTTTATATGTGTTCATGCAGTCATATTTGATCACGCTGATTTTACACACAAGTTAGCCAGAGAGTTGAGAGACGTTGCTTGTAAATTCTGTTACTGGATACTCCTTCGTTTAAAAAAGTATGCCGCCTTCAATTAAGAGTAAACAAACTTTGTTGTTGTTGTGTTTACATCGTCTTTCTATAATGTACACATAGAGGTATATAGCCGTAGCCATACCTCTATGAATGTACAGAGTCAGTGTTGAGGAGGAAAATAAATCAAGCGTATATCTGGAATGAAAGTTTGTTGAACTTTTTGAGCTGGTCTGTAATCTGAAGTATGGCGAAATATTTCAGTATCATGCAATCCGAAAGATATGTATATTGAGAAACATATTCCACTTTGATCCGGTCTAGATTTCGTTAATTAGAATATCGATTGTCAGGTAATCGGATCGGGGGGGGGGGGGGGGGGGTGTGCAGATGGCCACGAACTGTTTGGCGCTCTATTGAATAATGTTAACTGGGAAAGACTTCATGAATGATAAATTAATAAATAAAAATTAATAGATGATCTAGACATCATTTATCCACCCGATACTGTATTACTAAACGGAAATCAGTGAAACTTCACCATGAGTTGTGTTGCTCTCCTGCAAAATAAATATCAAATTGATACCTTTTCCCAGTGCAATGGCCCAAGTTCCAGTGATAGTTTAGCCGTTCCATAAGTGTTCTATATATATTTCGAACATCGGTACTTTTTTTAAACTAAATACAATGTTTCAGGAACGGATTCAGGAGCCATAAAAGTATATTTCTCGATGGAACAGAAACCCAAAATGGGGTATTTTCTAAAGCTGATGATATCTAACAAACTATGATGCGTTTGTTCTCAATGCGCCCCAATGGTGGAGGGATCGTTTCGCCCCCCCCCCCCCCCCCCCCCTTTTTTTTTTTTTTTTTTTTTTTTTTTTTTTTTTTTTTTTTTTTTTTTTTTTTTTTTTAGAGCTATCTGCGTATGAAAAAAGGGTCAACAATAAAAAGGGTTTGGTGGTAAAACATGTAATAAGTTCTCCACTACTTTTATGCCACAAAACAAAAATATATTCACTGTTTTAGACAAGTATTACACTATTAGAAAAGTTGGCAAATACGGGGCGAGCAGAGAGAGGGAGAGGGGGGGGGGGGAAGAAAGACAGAGAGACAGAGAGGGGAGAGAGGGGGAGAGAGAGAGATGTGGTGAAGGATAAAACAAAAAAGGAAACAGGAGTAAGTCAGAAAAGGACAGGAGATGCAAAATCAACTTTTTCATTACCCCAAAAAGTTTGACGAACCTAAACAACTCGATTAAATACGAAGATATTGAAAGACTCAAAAGGTAGTCACAAACTTTGTTTGCCGTTTCATCTTCATCACAGAAGTTTGTTGAACCCAAATATCTTGGCCTCTCTTTAGCTCTTTAATTAATAATAATTGATCATAATGTAATCTTTCTAGAACGGCGCAGGATCTATGTCACAGGGACGTAGAAATAGTTTATGAGATAAGAAATAATATAGAGCGTTGCAGTAAAATGTAAAGGCAAACTGGCCATGATTTTATATAGGAAACATGTTAAAAACATAACTATAACGAGTATTTATGATGTCGACAAAATTTATTAAACAAAATTTCATCAAAATTGGTTCTGCTTGTTGGACTTTGTTTGTGGAGCAGTGTTGAATCAAAACTTATTATGTCATGTTTTGGCGTGTCCAAACTGAAATTGCCTCATTTAATATTATCCCCCGTTTATTTATTAAAACAACTAATTTAGTTGTTCTTTCAAGTCACTTTTTTTTCTTTCATGCATTTAATTGATTTTTCTGGCCAAAAAACCCTAACATTTCGAATAGGTTTTTGATAACGGGGGTACAGATTGAGGCGATTTCAATTCGGGTAACACAAAAATTGCAATATTTTTGACCCGACATTGTCCCCTACAAAAATATGATATCTATAGACTGTTTGTAGACCGATTATGATGAACTGAAGCTCATTCTTCTTTCGTTAAGTAATTCTTATTAGGAATGTGGGTGCTGAAATATGCTGAACATGGTAAGTTTGTTGGGGTCATTTTATCGGGACACTTTGTATAGTCGCCTGCCTTTAGCTGTATTAACACAAGTTTGTTGACATCAAAGTTTGCTGAATATGTCAATATATGAATATTTAGATTTTGAGATAAAAAATTACTTACTGACGTGCATAAATTAGAAACGTATAATTCAACGTTATATGGAATACGTGAAGTACATTTACTGTGCCCTTCATATTGGCAAGATATGTATGAGAACATATTACTCTCGTAATAATATTGAAACATTTTATGTATTGCCTAAAATAATTTTTTTTAAAGTGAAAACACCTTTGCACATTANAGGTGGAAGGCAGAGATTGGCACCCCTGAATATCCAAACCCTTAAATTTAAAATCATTCCAAGGGGCATTTATCAGAAAATGTCTGGGGATGAATTCTTGCACTGGTTATTTGGGAATGTTTAGTGTCACACCCAAGTACATCAACTGATATTTAATTGAAACCTTAGATGCTGCTTCATCAACTTTGTTTTAAAAGTGTAGAATGACAACACATTGCATACAAGATAATTGTTATCCTCAACTTCAAGAACACCTTAGTTGGTGAAACATCATCCGGGTCTCATCTAAATTTCAACTGTGACTTGCCCTTTGCATAACTTGGCATCAAAGTAGAACATAGATGAGGGGTAAATTTATGATCCAATGTATGCAGCTTGCACCCAACACTGGATAAATGAGTCTTGATGGTTTCCTTGCAAACCCCTAAATCTTTTTAACTCTTAGGAATAAGTGTCTCTTCTAATTCTACTTGCTACCTCCTCCTCTTGTCTATTCTATATACAATGACATCAAACGAGAACTTAGATGAAGGGTAATTTTTCCAAATTGCTTGCACACAGCACTGGCAAGGACATACATATCTGGGAAGGACTAGATTTACAAAGAACTTGGTGACATACCACACAGGGTCTTTGTAAATTAAATTTACCCCTCTCCCTTGTCTTGTTCATACCTTTGCATCAAATGAAAACCTAGATGAAGGGTAATTTTCTGGTCCAGCATAGGCAGCAAAGTGTTTGCAACCAGCACTAGCTAAGATGTATCTAGGATGGTTTCCCTGCAGACCTCTCACAAAGCTCTTGGCCAGCTCTCCAGTCAGGTAAGGGTCCTCACCATAGGTCTCCTGTTGAAATGCAAAATATTACAGGAAACCTAAACATTGCTCTCTCTCCAATTATAAAAAGGTTATTGGGTGCATCTGTCTAAACAATACCATAACTTTTAAACTTAAAAATAAATGCAAAATGGATTGTGTATCACAAGGAATTTGCAAAAAGTCATTTTCTGGACCTCTCCTTCTGTACAATATTGGAGGCCCTGAATTTTGATGTACAACTCATTATTTTTATCACCATTACCATCATCAACAATCCGACTTGGATCTAGGTTTGTCCCCGCTAATGCAAGTGATCAGATGCAAATGAATCTCTCTCACACACATCAATTCTGACATCTCCCCTTCGAAGTCTTACAAATCAGCCTTCATTAGTTTTTCTGAGAACATCAAAACTTTTTAAAGCAATAGGGCTATAACATGAATTAACAATTCCAGAAGAATTGAATTTAAGGGGATGCAATGCTCTCCTGAAGCTCCCCTTAAATGCATTTAGAGAGCCCCTTGTAATCCCAATCTTACTACATTGTACAAGAAAAAGCAATTCAGCTCCCATAAATTTCTCATTAAGAACCCCTAGGAGAGCTAGCTCCCCTGCAAATTTTGAAGTTAAGTCCCTGTAAATCATACATCATTTACCTGGTTCCTACCCCAAAGAGGATGTCTCATGATGTTGATAACTGGACTGAAGCAACTCAGACCTTGGTGATTGGAATAGTCTCCCTTCTTCATGTAGTCATTATGCTTGGCTCTCACCTCGTAGCCTGTGGCATTCGCTACTTCAAATATGAGGTCTCGACTGAAAGAAAAGGAAATGAGGTAATATTAAACAAATTGCTCATGAAAGTAAAAATGTTGATTATCATTAATATAATGACTATTATCACTATTCATTATTATTCTCATCATCATCATCATCATCCTTTCCTTGAGGCTTGAAATGTAGCTTGAAGGACATCTCCCTTCACAACAGATGCTTTGTCCCAATTGGTATCTTCACTATAAAAAATTTGATTAAAATACTTATCTTAAAAAAATATTATATCACCTACACTAAAGCTCCAGTTTGACTAGACCGAGTGAGACAGGTCTTTGTAAAAAGAATTTAAAAAGCTAAAAATGGCTCTTTTTAATCGTCTCCAATTTCCATAGAAGACGTCGCTTAGCCTAGTCCTATAGGCTACAAAACAACTTGGCAAAATCATTATATTAGCCACCTTACTTGTCCCGTACATTTTTGTGTACAATGTCTATGGAGATGAATGAGTTCCCTGGCCGCTGAAGAAATTTAACACAACAAGGCAAGGGGTGGACTATTTCACGGGGAAAGCCAAAAAGTTACATGATTGACAGTCATCATGGTCATAATCACATTCACAATATCCCATGATTACTCAACATCCAATATTATTCTTGTGGGCGATATCGTACTTTAGGTCCCCCCTCAGAAAGGTTGCACGCATTTCTTTACACGCAAGTCTATGGCGGTGGATTGAGGTCCTCATTGTCACTGTGTGCACTGAATAAAGCTAATGTGCACAGTGAATATTGGGGACCTAAACTACGATTAAGCCTTCTTAGTTCTTGTGATCAACAAACCTGAAAGCAGCTGCGAGGCCAAGAGCCTGCGGAAATGCAGTTGCGTTGCCAGCCTGAGCATCTCCGCGTAAACACTCGGTGTTCCACACGTACTTGCCGATCTGCAGCCGACCGATCCCCGGAGCTGGCCCGTTCGTGGGACTCACGCCACCCCTTGCGAGCTGGTAGGTCATCTCGTCGACTTTCAAACGGTTTAATAAATCATCCAAACGCTGGTCCCAGGGTAGAGAATGATTCCAGAAGAGGAGCTCACTCTTTGACGCAAATAACTCATCTCCATTGCTTTTTCTTACGATATGGAAAGCACAAAATGATAATAATAACACCCGAAACATGTTTACTTCTTTTCAGTCACCAATGCGTAGTCACGTGACAAACTTTATCACCTGACACAAATATCCAGGGACGCTCGAGCTCCAGCGACCAAAATAAAAAGTGTGAATTAAAGCCTCACAAGTTGAAATCGAGTCAAATCGAGTAAATCGAGTCAAAGCAATGTTGGACCTGAAATTTCTTTGGGTTGAGATTTGTAACCTAAGGAATAGTTCATGATATATTATAATTTATTAAAAAATAGTCCTAACTTTCAGATCAGTGTTTAGGCAAATTTCAGCTCCAAATTCCAACCCCGATATAGGGGGTTCATCATCGAAATTTAGTCAATTTGCTATCCCGTGGAGTGTGCCTGTAACGTTAGTTTGTTTGTTATTTTCCATTTTTAAATTCATATGTTGAACATTGAATGTTTTATCTTTGCGCTATTTATTTCTACATTATTGTTATAATTATTGGGTTGTTTTTTTTTTTTTTGCTTATAATCACAATAGCATGATGATTGAAATGTAATGTTCTCCCTGTTGCGTAATTCCAATATTTTTTTCACTTACTCCTAAATAAAATCCATGAATTCAATGAACATCGACAATATGTCATTAATATTTCTTCAGTGAGTCGTCACGCACAAAATAAAGCAGTCTGGTTTATAAATTGATACTTTATCTAAAATGCTATTTTTCCTGTGGATTGAGAAAACATTAATTTTTAATCATTATTTATCCAAAGGAAAAACAGACAGGAACTCATTGCAAGTCCCATTATTTTGCCATCCACTTGTAATATTCGCAATTCGTCACCAACTTCAGTTTTGTATCATTTTTTGGATCTTTTTAATTGCGAAAAATGTGTGCTCCTCATACCACCGCTTCTCCTTCTCCTCGTCATCCTCCCCGATCCCGTTCCCATCCTCCTCCTCCTGCTGCTCTACGTCTCCCCTTCCACGTCTCTTTCCCCAGCACCTTCGTCCTACTACTTTTATTTCCTCCTCAGTCTCTCATTTGACTGAGGCGTCGTGGCGTGCGCCTGAAATCAAGCTGTTCGGGACATTCATAGACTTGGGTTAGTTCCTGCCTGTGGGTTCGAAGTCTGGTCACATACCGTCTTTCGGATGGAGACGTTAAGATGGCAATCCTCTTTCTCTCTTCTTCTTCTGGCGTAAATATTCAGAATTGAATGATACACGCCTCTAAACTACATCCTTTCCTTTCCTTTCTTCTTCATCCTTCTTCTCTCCAGTCCTTCTCTACTTCACCCTCTAATTGTTCTCCTCCTCCTCCTTTTCCTCCTCCTTCTCCTCCTCCCATGCACCCCCTTCCTTCCCATCCTCCTCCTCCTCCTCCTCCT
>BQKZ01005565.1:0-17518 GCA_036244855.1 Temnopleurus reevesii | reverse complement strand
CCCCCCCCCCCCCCTCTCTCTCTCTCTCTCTCTCTCTCTCTCTCTTTCCCTCTCTCATCTCCTCTCCCTTCTTCCCTCCCTCACTCTCCCTTTCATATCCTCCCTCCCTCCCTCTCTCTGTTTGTAATTACAGTCAACCTTGCATAAGTTGACCTTGCATAAGTCGAATAATCGCCTAAGTTGAAGGTCTTTTCTAGTCCCTTCTCTTTATATTCTATTGTTTTTACCTCTCATAAGTCAAATTTTCTCTAAGTCGAAGCTATTTCTTCAGTCCCAACAGATTCGGTTTATGCAAGATTGAATGTTTTTCTCTTCCGCAAGTAAATAGTACACAGTATATTGAATATTCACATAGTTGAAGCATAATACTTTCATCATTAATTAGTCAAATAATGCTGAATGACATGAACTAACATCCAGGGGCCTGTAACATAAAAGAGATACAATAAATTGAAAATTAATCATATCTCGATGGTACATGCTTTTTCCATAGACTAAAGATTAATATCTATCATAAGTTTAATTGCATCTTTTGATTTACAGGCCCCTGCGCTTATTAAGAGACAGAAGTTGTTGCAATGTGCATAAGCCTTTGTTTTTTGTACCATATTATGATCAAATATTATATGGAATAATCCTATTTCTTTCCCCAGCATAGTTGTAGCTTTGTTGATTTACATTTACATTTGTGCAGAGACAAAGATTATGTAAACATGTGTTAAATTCTGTAAATTTCTTGGCTGTTATTGCATCTGAATTCAGGTAAAAAGTTTTAAACTTTGTTCTAGGTGGGATTCTACAAAATTTAAAAAAAAGGAGAATTATATCTATCTATCTGTATTTGTGGTTTGGTGAAGACAACGTTTTGTTAGGGGATTTTTGTTAAAGGAATTGCGTCATTCGGAAATTTCCACAATATCTGAACAAAATCAATAACTATCATGGGTATTGCCATCTACGAACAGCCATATTTCCGGGACCAAAACAATTGAGCTGGTGAAGCATCCTGGGGTGTGTTTCACACATGTAAGGCTATTTGTCGACTGGTGACCCATTCTCAGGAGCGATTCAGCAACATGAGTTATCATTGAGTGGAAGAAATGGTAACCAGTTGTTCATGGAGTCATGCATAGCTTTATGAAGCAGAACTCTAGACTAAATGTGAATGGTTTCCTCCCAAAACATAATTTGGCCTGTATTCTGATGTCAGGTTTAACTTAAACTAGAGTTTAAATCTCTGGTTTAAGTATGGGTAGCCCAAAGTGCCAAAACTTTATTTATACTGTGTAATTCTTATGTAAACTGCTTTCTTTTCCCATGCTCTAATACTGTAGAAAACTAAGTTTTTATACCAAGACAGTTTTAATACTATGAGTGCCAAATGTGCAGGTAAATTAAACACTGACTGTTATAGATTCAAGCCTCTTTTGGCTTCCCATACTTAAACCACAGATTTAAACTCTAGTTTAAGTTAAACCTGACATCAGAATACAGGCCATAGAGTCTAGATCCGTGAGAAGATTTATTTCTCCTTCACTTTATTTTACTTCCCTGGATTTATCTTAATATTCACTTGTTTATCTTTTCCAAGTCACTGAGTCTTAATAGACAGACACAAAAGATCAAGGCAACATTCGAATTTGGCTTTTTAAAAATATAATTTCATCATTCACAGAAACAAATATATGCTTATTATTCAGTCAGCATCAGCAAAAGCACAAAGTCAAAACAGGAATCCTCAGCAATAACATTATACTTATCAGGAAAAAGATAAAACAAATTGAATTATATTTCATGGAACCTCTTCATGATCTCTTGCTAGAGTAAAAGAAAGAAAGTCTAATTGATGTTTTTATGTCCTAGTGCCAGGATATAAAATCTTCAGCCTTTCTCTCATGTTGCAAATAATTTAGAATGGTTGCTATAAAAAAAATGAACCTTTTATTGAAAATGTTTAGTTCAGAATAAAATTATATGTGGCGTGCATAAGAAAACCTAGCTCAAACCTGGCAGGCAGAATGATGAAAAATTGAAATATGATATCAACACATCATTAATGAGAAAAATATATGCACTGTTATGTACATGTAGGGAATTTCATGCAATATCAAATGTCTCCTATTCTCAATCAACATAGATAGTTATCACCCTTCTTACGAAAGTAAATAATTGATTTTTTATGAAGTGATTGATTGAATTTGAAGAAAAAAAAAATTCTTATTTTATGTCATGATTTAATTTCAAAGCAATACATCTAAACTGCATAGAGGCCTCAGAACTTGTTAATTTCTGATAAATTGTCATATTTGCTTTTGATATCTTATTTCACACAGTCCTCTGAATTTCCTCTTCATTCAATTTATTACCTTTTCTGTATCTGTATGGTTTGATCAGCAAAATGTTTGGTCCAGACCATTCCACCCTAATTTGATGATAATTCGAAAGTTCTCTGGGTGTGGAACGGCTTTAACCAATTTTTTTATTACTTGATTTCATCTGTATTCTTTGGTCATTAACCAAAAATTATTGGAGTATCTTAATGTCGATGTGTGGTGAACATATATCTCTAAACATCCAAGGAGATGAATAGAATAAACAGTATGTATTAGATACAAACTGATTACATAATTTCAAACATTTACTCATGTAGTATGCTCGTCTGTTTATCCTTATAATGATCCTCATATAATACAAAATAGACTTGATTGTGTTTCTTATGTCTTTCAGACATTGATGTCATATTTATTGAATAAATGTGTAAACAACAAAAAATAATGAAATACCAGTACAATATAAACAAGGCAGAAAAAAAACATAATAAAAATCAGCCTCATTTTATGATGCAAACTTTGGTGTAGCTAAACCATCAAATACTATTTAATTCCTTATTCAAATACTCACATTGATTGGGGAAATTCATTTCACAGAACTCCAATGAATTATCCAAACATGATCAAATAATTTGATTCAACAAAATAAATTGTAACCACATTTACATGCATCACAGTATTTCAGTCTATATATGCACTTGGTTAGAAGTACACAAAACTCTTCAGAATTGTCAAATGCAAGTGAGAAATTGGAAGCGGGGCCAGTAAAAAAAAAACACCATATAAAAACTGTTGGGTAGCAAGCTATAGTTGTCTGACAATAGTTTGTCAGACCAAAGCTGCCAAAATCATTCATTCTGGCCCTAAAGCGCCTTCAAACATATTACTTCTTTGAAAGCGCATAGAGCAGTTTGCCTGATTGTGCGCTATATAAATGCCAGTTTATTATAATAAAAAAAAAGAAAATTTGGATTGTTGAGTGAGTCTTGTGGGTTGTATGCATACAATTTTACACACTGTTTTGTTTTGCATTGTGTCAAAAATTTGCATATTTGCCTTCATTATGCCTTGCTCTTCTGCCTCGGATGATGTCAATATACATCATTATGCTTTTGTAACATGATATACCACATGTATATCATTTTCTGAATATATACACTTATCTTTTTGAAGTGGCAGCATTTCATCAAATCTTGAACCATCAGCATAGAATCACAAAACAATTCAATGGTTTCTGTCAAAAAAATGGTGTTTCACCAAATTATTTTTGTAGAATTAAGGATGTACTTCGGTGCAACACTGTCCAGTTCCTTGATCATTTAGTGCAAGAAAAGATACAAGTGATTTGTAACTTTCCTAACAAATTAATGACAAACAAAACAGATCCATCATATGACTTTTAAAAAAAAGTAACTGATTAAATTGAATAAAACTTGTTAGAATGATGTCTATACCTTGGACGGGCACAACATGAAATGAATTTGGCAGAAGACATGCAATGGTCCAAATGAACGGTGATAGAACAGGTTGCAGGATTGATTTGCACCATTCGTCTACTCAAACTTGACACCCTGGGCCAATGGCAGCTCCTTGCTGTAGTTCACAGTGCTGGAAAGAGAGAAGGAATTGTAAGTTTTTTTTAGAGATATTAAGGCAATCCTCAACAAAAGAGAGACGGAAGGGAGAAAGAATAGGAGGAGGGGCAGAATTGAGAAGTTAGAGAAGTGAAGATATGGAGAAATAAATGGAAAAGAGAGTAGATATAAAAGAGTCAGAAATAAAAGAGAATAGTTGAAGAGAGATAGACAGAGTTAGAGATAAATGTAAAGGATAGGAAGGGAGAAAGGGGAAAGGTGACCGAAATTGAAATGAGGGAGAGCATGGAAAAAATATAAGTAAAGAGCCTACATTTTTAGGAGATTGTTGTATGAAAAAGGTGGCAATCAACTACAACAAAAGGAAATGGGAACAACCAAGATAATTATCATCATCATTTTAAAATTGTTGGCAAAATAAAAGATTTTGATGTTGATGGGTGTTTTGACAAATTCCGTAAAAAAATATTGAAACATTCCATCAGGGAAAGGAGAATATACAAACAAAAAGGGAAAAAAATATTCATAACTTTTTCCGTATGTACAAAAGCATAAGTGTATATATCATTTTTTATACTTAGCCACTGTACACATGTGTTTACTATAGAAAGGTGGGCTCTAGGACAGGTTTGGACTGTATTGACCACCAATGTGATGTAATACAGTTAAAAAGTGGGGGGTGACAGTATGTCTTGCAACATCTTAATCATTATCTACAGATAGCATATTCTTAAAATCCATGCATTCTCCCTGAATAAATATTGGAGACACACTATGTGCACTTTTGAACGCACACAAGTTGTACAATCCCATTAAGAAGAGTGTTACATAACAAGTTAAATATGCTTGGCCGTAAACCTCTAAATCATGCTTTTTTTTAAAAGATTTTATTACCTAAGCCAATCTAAAATGAGGTCACTTACTCCCACTTCATTTCTGTAGAATTTGAAGGACTTTAACAGTTTATATGATAGAAAATCACTCTGCCCTTACATTGGAATGTTATTACTGGCAATTAACTGTTGGCTGAATACACACAAAAAGTAGGTTTTATCTGAATAAATGAGTATGGAGTAAATATTTTTCTCCTTGTTTTATTATCATTAGTCGCCGGCTTCATTAATTTGATTCTATGGGGGCAGAATTGTTTTCTTTGTATTTTGAGCTGTCAAAATATTTCTGAACTAGCTTGCATAATACATATATTGAGGCTCTATTATAAGAGAAGGAACATTCAGTCATCATGAAGAATGTCCATACTCCTGAAAATATTTTTAGGCCTTTCAAGACTGTACCTGCATTAAAAATTAAATCAATTAATATGATCTGGCATTAAAATAGTTTATTGAATTATGAGATATATATCATATGTTATAAGTCCATGGGCCTGTAACATAAAAGATGCAATTAAAGATATATTCTGGTATTTGTTAAAAAAATAAAATAAATGTTCACAGAATCGCACAAAATGTGAGAAGAATGTTCAGAACTATGAATAAATAATATGTGCCAAAGTGTTTTGCAAGAAAATGTATAATGGCAGAGAAATGTGCAAATAAAGGGTCAAAATTGGGCCATGTCGGGCCGACAGATTTTATACCAGTCCCACGCGCTGCTTCCTGTGTTTGCTGCAGTGGACAGAGCACGTGGAGAATGACATAATTTCGCTTTTAACCGGTTTGAGGTTATCAGATTAGTTTTCCCTTGTCTACACAAGTCACGTTGTGCTTTGTTTGTAACATAAGATTATTTTAATCATTCATTTTTCCAAATTGAAGTTCTTTGCAAGTACTCGATATTAGCTTTAAACTTGCAATAAATATTTATCGTAAGTCTATGGCAAAATGTGTACCAAAGAGATGCAATAAATTTCAAGATTAATCGTATCTCCTTTATGTTACAGGCCCCATATCTCATTGACTATAAATGGGTCTATCTAATTGCAACTGACAAATAATCATACGACTGTAAACTCCAAAGTTAGGTACATTAAATGTATTGAAATACAAAATTGATCTATTCTTGGTCCGGGAAGAGAAAAGGAATATTTAAATCCAAGCAAAAGGTCAAAGATTCATGAGGATTGGTTTTCAAGAACATATACATGAATGTGGAATGCACATCAACATTCTCTTCTAACATGAGATCAGCATATAGGAGAGAATATACGCACAAGTTACCAGGACAAGATACAAGCAAACAGCCGAGCCAAGTTACGTAACCACAAAACCCACATTGAGAGAACTGATAGAATCATTGCAAACAAGGGAGGGGAAAGGCAGTGCTGTATACATGTATATAAGTTCATCTGGATGACGAATCAGACGGACTTTGACCAACACCAGATACTGCCTGTGGGGCTGTATTTACATAAGATTGGGAATGTGTGCACATGCATACCCATCCCTTGGGTCACCCAGTATCATCCTTATTAAAGATGAGGTTAGCGAAAAAGTTTGTATCGGTTACAGCTCGAACAGGGCATAGTTTAAACAGAATAGATGGGAAAGGAGTAAATTTGGAAGTAATCAGAATGACCAATTAACTTGACTGTAAACAATTACACACAAAAAGACAAACATGGTTATATTGTGGATACACATATTTTCTATGCCAATAGGGTAATATTCAAAGGCATCCATGCAATCTATAAGATGGTAGTATCAAAGAGTTAAAATTTATGCTCATGAGTATAATATGGTTGAGGTCGTCAAGAATCCAAACTTGTAATTGACTCTTTTTTTTTTAAATTTCTCCTAGAATATTCTCATAAATAGGAACATATGATGCACAGAATATTTATACTGCACCAATGCTGGACCTTCTCTTTAAAGCCCTAAGCATGTGATGAAAAGTTTGTTGAACTCACCAAGTCGACCTTCTCATTTACTGCTTCCAAGCGTCACTGCCTGACTCCCTTCCACCGCCGGTCTGTTTCTCACCGCCTGAAACGGGACAGAAGATGAAAAAATAGGGTAAAAAAAATGTGTGATGTTGGCGATGTGGTGGTGGTGGAAGAGTTGCTGGTGTTGTTAATGCTTCCATGTTACACTGCCTGACTCCCTTCGAGTGCCTTTGTGTTTCTCCATAGAATCAAAATGGGAAGACAAGAATAGCATAACAAATTTGAAGATTATGATTATGATGATGATGCTGGTGGTGGTAGTGATAGTACTGATGTTATTGATGATGATGATGGTGGTGGTGGTGGAGGAGGTAATAGTGAAGTTGCTGTTATTGATGAAGATGGCGATTGTGGTGGTAGTCTTGATGGCGGTGGAGGTGGTGTTGTTATTGATTCCAGGCAACACTGCCAGACTCCTTTTCACTGCCTTTGTGTTTCTTATTGCCTGAAAGGGGACAAAAGGAATATCAAAATAGGGTGAAAATTGTGTGATGATGTTGATGATGTCTATGATTGAGGTAGTGGTGGTGGTGATGGTGGTGGTAATGTTTTCAGTGTTGGAGATGGTGTTGTTGATGCTTCCAAGCAACACTGCCCGACTCCCTTGCACTACCTTTGTGTTTTTCATCATCTACAAGGGGCTAAGTGAAATGAAAATATTTGCATGACAATAATGATGATGATACTTATGTTGATTTTGACAATTCCAGCAGTAACAAAATGACGGCAATTATATGATTAATGATATTGATGCTGTCTACAAATTGTGATGGCAAAAATAATGCTGGTGGGGGAATCGAGCTTTGTTGATTTCAATTCGAAGAAGCTCACAGTTCATTAATAAATGAAGAAATGATGAATTAGTAATATTGCAACAATCGAGATTGCTACCAAAAGTCATCAATCATAGACAATCACACAACGTAGAAATAAAGAGCACTATTAAACAATGATAAATTGTTATAATTATCTTCCCCCGCCAAACAAAACTCTAATTTAACACTGCTTTTCTTGGTCATTTTTTCAATCTTATCTTACTACCATGCTTTGAGTTCAAGGAGTGGTCGGTCTCTAAAAATATCATGCTCTGTATAAATGTATACACAAAATGTAAGTCTTTCAATTTTGTGTAAATTTATTATAATTTCACACTTTATTCAAAATAAGAAATTTTGATGCCATTCAAAAGCATAATCAGATGAATGTTAAAAGCTCGGAATGTAAACACTCTCCCATTCATGGAGAAACAGCTCTCAAGCACTCTCTCACATAATTATTGCCATTCTGAAACTAACCAGTAATCACAAATTGCGCTGTAATGAAATTAATGATTAATCTCTATTTCATTATCAGACATGATGCCATTAGCTTTCAGTTGCACAGAATGGCTAACTATTGGTAAGCCCATGTTGAGTTGTCTTAGGTGTTACACTATGGCGTACTTGGTGACTTGATGATAATAAAATTGAAATTATACATGTCAAAGCATTTAGAAACATGTCATGCGCTGAATAAGAGATATGTAAATCTTTCTTGTTTTAACTAACCCTCTTTCTCTCTGTCTCCCCCCCCCCCTTGCTCCCCTCCCTCTCTCTCTCTCCCTCGCCCTCCCTCTCACTCTCTCTCTCCATCTCTTTCTCTCACATTGTCACTCTTTATATCTCCCTCACTCCCCATTTTCTTTATGCTACCTGTTTTTCTGTATGTATAGTTGCATTAATTGTTGTTTTTCAAAGTGAATTTACATTTCCATGATATCGACTTAAATGTACATCGGGCTGAGCTCATGGGGGACATGTTTGCTTCCCCCCCCCCCCCCATCCTCATTTCTCTGGGATTTTGGAAGTGATGTCAACCTTCGAATAGGTTTGAAGTTGCAAAAGAATTATTAACTACGGGGACATTATTCAATCTACTGCAAATCAACTGAAACTTTGCATATTGTAACGCATATTTTCATTCGCACACGATATGCACATTTAACAAGACACGGGTGAAACAATGATTTTGATTGGCACGTTCCAATCAACTGCAACTTGCGATCAATTGAAACTTTTGAACAACACCCCCTAAGTCGTTCTCAGGTGAAGAAATCACATCCACTCATGTTCTCTTCACTTGTGGTTCTCTCATTGCTTGTAATTTTGTCACCTGGCTTGTGATTTCTTCACCTGAGGACTAGTTAGTTAAATCTCCTCGGAACATCTTGCTCAGTCCTACTCAGGGCTTTTTTTAAATAACCCTACACCACATGGTGCAATCGCAAACCTATTCAAGTGTTTACTACACCATGCAAGTTCAACTTTTCTTCATTGATGATAACATCTCCCAAACCTCGGTTCATTTAGTGTATAATTCTCAAAATTATCAATAAAAAATGATTGCGTACCAAAAGATCCATCCTTTTTGGAATGATGACATTCATAAAACCACAATCTGAACATTTTTCTGTCCCCCCCCCCCCTAAAAGCGGATTAAATAATGAGTACATACCAAAAGCACCACCAATCTCTGCTCCACTTGTTGGAATGTTTACATTCACAATTCCACAATCTGAGCCTTTTGGTCTGTAAAAAAAAGAAACAAAAAATGAGAATGTAATTTCTGTTCCAAGGGTGACTTGTAAGCTAAGGGTAAAAAAACATACCAAATTGACTAGAATATTAATCACTAATGTTTTGCTCTGCATTTTTTTTTTATTCTCATGCATATTTCTTTTGCTTTTTTAAAATTCTTATGCAACGTTGTTTTCTATTTGTTCATTCCTACGTAATAAAATCAACACCTGAGAAAAGTGGAAAATATAAAGACGTCCATGCACACAGAGTCCTCAGAGTGGGACAATAAATGTGATGCACCTTGTTCTATCCTGGTCAGGAAAGGCCCTCCTGGGTATCTCCTTGCACATTACTCTTTTTGGGGAAAATGTAAAATCACAATTTTTATGGTAATATTGATGATAATAAAATATTCAAAGAGGAAGACTAGATGCCAAAATGTGTTAATGATTGCAAGAAATTGCCCAAAATTAAAATATATAATCGTAATCAGAATACACAGAGCACTTCTGCACTTTTTATAATCACTTCAAGTACGGAACTAAAGATAAACTAAAGATAAATTTTCTAGCAATTACACCTTCTAACCAGACAAAGCTGCTTATTGCTAATTTAGGCCAACCTATTATTTCAAGTTCCTCCTTCTAGCCTGTCAAGCTTGAAACTCTGCACATGAATATTGCACATTTTTGTTTAAATGATCAATGCCCAAATATAGTTAATACACAAAGCAAATATCACACTCGTTCTTATCACCGATGGAACTAAATCTTGACCCTTGTACTTTATGAAGAACGGAAAACATAGGAGCAAGCTACCTTTGGAAATTTTCCTTTAATTATTATCCAGCTCTCTGTGTGCAAAATGTTCCACAAGCAATTTGTCATCTATCTATCTGACTTCTAGCTCACATGAATATGGGCAATTCCCCAAATTAATTCCCTGACCTTTCTGAACTTCCGTCACACGTTTTCCGCATTTTACTTCACTCTACAAACTAATTCAGAGATACTCATTAAAGAGCATCACACCTAATTAAAAAAAAATCAGATGTAAATGATGGAAAAGTATTTCAGGAAGGCACCCATTTGCAGGGGTCTGGGAATACAGATTCATTTAAATAAAAAATAATAATAATAAATAAATAGAATATACGTCCAAATAATAATTGCATAATTCCTACACTAATAGAATGACCAAAATTAGGATAGGATATGTGAAAAGGACCAATTACTTTCTGTAGCTGCCCCTTTGGCTAGAGGGGAAAAGTTGTGAATTAAATGCAGTATCATATTTTCACTCATTTGTAATATCCCTATTCTACTACATCAATTATTAATTAAGGAAAGCAATACAGAACAATATTCCTTTTTACAGAATATCTGACAACACCAGTTTGATTGTAATATCTCAAAGGACCTGTGCCACCACAAGATGGCAGCATTTGTGACTTAAAATCTGCAATCATACAATAATGACCATTCAGTGTATGCAAGGACTGTGTGGACTGTACTCACCCAAGCCAATGGAAGATTTTTCCTAGGTCCTGTGTGAACAAGCTGCTTGAGAGGCCTTGCTTCACCTCATTATTCCATGAGAGGGCTTCAGGAAAGCTCTAAAAACACAAAATCAGACAACAGCTAAGGTCAACAAAAGCATGATAAGCCCAACAATGAATCACAATACGCTTTATCATCTCATATGAATTTGTGACTACATTCAAACCTGACTATACCAGGGAGGTGTCATGAATGGAGCAACAGCTCAGAGTCATGAATGTGAAACACCTGGTCAAATTCAAAAGATGAACAATACATAGGGCGATCCTTTGATGTCCGATGTTCAATGCCGCCAAATACGACTGGAGTGACTTTAAGATATCAACCGATCTAAAACTTTAGGATGCGCAGTAAATTTTAGGTAAAAGTGCACATAAGTTACAAATGTGCAGTTGTATTAATAATAAGTTTGGATCATAATCTGTAATTACAAGTCTCACTGTGTATTATTTATTGAGATATAGCTAAGAAGCTGTAATTCACATGGACTCATTTTGCTACAGATTTAAGTGTGTTCCGATTATATTCATATATTGAGATATTGTTCTATCAAAGACCTTAAGGCCATTCGTGCACAGTAATGCCCATTTGTAGAAATCAATGTTTTAATTCTTGCAAATTCTGATCGCTCGTACCAAATTTCACTTAATCTATGTGCGGTACTTGTTCAGCGAAAACCTGAGAAATTATAATTACCATCACAATAAAACTTTTGTTATTATTAACGAATAATGGCTATTCTAGCAACGGGTTCAGTGATTGTTCTCCGTCCTGATGAGGCGTTTTAGGAAGTACTTATTTGCCAGCATTTTTGTTATTCTTTAAGACACGGCATCAAACCTACTTCAAAGAGGTATTATTCCAGATGTAAAATTTCCTTGACTATACTGACCATAGTGGCCTCCTAAATTGGTTCCCTCCAGATGAAAACATGTGTTATAGAACCTGTCTACATAGGCCACTTGTCTACAGTGGCCATCTTTTCTGTTTCCCGTGGATGGCCACTATAGACAGATTTGACTGTATTTATTTCTTCTCGTGTAAATAAGATCCCATATTTTCAACTCTGGTATTGTATTAGAAATAAAGAAATATTACATGTAGAAAATTACCTTTGTCTTGAGCACATAGAGGACTGGTGCAAATGATTCTCTCATTATGATCTCAGCATCGTGTGGCAAGCCAGTCACAATCGTTGGTTCTACGTAATAGCCTGGTCTGTCTATCGTCTGTAAGTGTAATATTGATACATCATTAAGCAAGTCAAAATCATTGATAGGTGTTTATGATTAGACAGTCAATTTAGTTTCAACTCTATATCAACAAATAAAATGATTCATAAAAGATGCAAAATTACATACATATAAGCAACAATTTCGTGGGAAAGCATAATTTACTTTCTAACACTAATCAATTGTGTTTACATTGCCTGCGGACATTGGGCCTAAGGAGCAACCTATTGTGGAATGCAATTGCTATTGACATGCAGCCTCCAAAACCTCTATGCACAAATTGCACACAGCCCATGTGGAGTTGATCGTGCAGTGACTATGCAACCACATTGTTATTTTGAGGGATTGTGTGATGCCACCTATATCTGCGGGCTGCAATTGTTTTATTTTACACTTCTTGAAAACTAATTGTAGAAGCTAAAGAGTCTGGGAAACAGTAAAAAAAAAAAAAATCTTACAGTCTCTGAACGGAAGCTGCTGTAAACTAATAGACGAAGTACAAGTATGCCCTTGGCCTAAACTTTGTTAAAAACAAAATTTCAACCATCAACATAAAAAATAAACCAGGCGGAAGTAGGGGACTACATACCTTTCCTCCAACCTCAATCGTTCCGCCTTGAGCTACGGCAGCATCAACAGCGTTCTGGAACACTTCAATGCCCTGCTCAGAATGCATTGGACCATACAATGTGTTTTCTGTGGGAATGAAACATGATTTATATAATGGATACCATTGAAATTATCTATGGAGGTTTGTTAATAGATGGGAACATGCAATATGTTTTTTTATAAAAAAATAAATGTTGAATGGGATTGTGTATTCCTTTCCGACATTGTTTTTTCAGTGTATCTAACTCCATAGAATAGGCTATATGTTGGCATAATATCAAATATGAAAAGAGTCTATGTGGAAAAGTCTCACTTTGAAATAAATGACCAAGAAAGAGAAAGAAGAAATCATCTCCCTAATCTAAAAAAAAATATTAAAAAAACATAGGGACTAATTAGTAAGTGTTTCACTTCACCATAATTCACTTTCATGATGTGCAGCTGAGCAACAATCATGCAACAATTTAAATTACTCATGTGTGAAACTGATTACAAAATGTTTGATATAATACACAAGACAGTTGCATTTATGATATTTCCAGAAATATGAATCCTCACATAAAAATGTATATACACATTTAATTGTGTTCCCAAATAATTTTTTTTTATAATTTAGATGATTTCAAGAAATTACACTTACCATCAAGTGGGTCTCCTATTCTAATTGTGCCATATGCTTTCTTTAATCTGTTGACAACTTCATCGTGGATGCTTTCATGGAGTATCTAATCAAAAGAAAGTAAGAAATCATTACTCATACAGATCTTGGTTGATCTACACAAAATATCAAAATTTGTCTTTTCACTGAAATAGATTGTGGTATAAAGAACATGAAATTTGATTAGGTGTTGTACAGGTACATTACAACTCGTTTTAAAAGCTATCTGTCTTCAGAGGCAATCTACTTTGCTTCCTTTGATACAAAATTTGTGCTGTTGAGCCACACTGTAGAGATCACTGATCTACTTAACCAACTTGGTCTTACCACTATATTCTCATCGACCTGAAATTGTAGTAAATCCCTGCTGAACAAATCCCAACAACAATTTTTAAAGTCTTGTTTTGCAGGACTCATTGGGAGCTTATGTCATAGTTAGAAGTTCATCTTGAGTAAACCAGATCTCTTTGCATCAAATATCTGCCCTGTAATACCAACAGCGGCAAAGAGATGTGAAGGCACCCCAATGTCAAGATTTGCATCTTATTTTACGAAAGTGACTACCCTGGGTAAACCACGAAAATTATTATCATAACCAATTCTAAACTTACCAGTCTCCTGGTTGTGGTACATCTCTGTCCCGTTGTTCCGACACTAGCAAAGAGAACAGCCGGCACCACCATGTCCAGGTTTGCATCTTCCATTACTGTGTTTCAAAACAAGGGCAAAATACAATGCATATATCAGAGGCTTTCTGTGAATATCTATAATATCAGGGAAGGGGGGTAGGGGTGCAACATTTATAATACTATGTGCTGGTGAACAATACTGAGCTGTGTGGGGAATACACATGAATATTTTTACAATATCAGGGGTAAAATTACAGCAAAATATCTTGCTACACAGCGAGCACAGCAAATCATCTCTTGAATGCAGAAGGCTGTAACATTCTAAATTCTCTGGGAATGCATTGCAGAGTTTTTGGTGTAAAACTGGCAAATATAACCATATGTGTTTAGGAAGTTTTTTTTTATTTCACGGAAAAAAAGTGATCAAATGCAAGTATCTGTCATACAGAAGTGATAATCTAAATGTATAATTCATTCATACAGCTCATTCTTCAATGAAAATGATGCACAACATTCATTTTATGATCAAAAATCGCTTGGTGCTTGATTGTTGACTTACCAATGATTGCATTATTTCCTCCAAGTTCAAGAAGGGACTTGCCAAATCTGTCTTGTACTGTAGTTCCTACTTTTTGTCCAACCTACAAAAGGATAGGATAAATTACATAAATCTGCCTCAATCAAATCTTCTTGGAAAACTACAATTTGACTTACTTGAGGAAAATACCGCACGTTTGCATGATTCGTTCCACAAAATTGCTTTATTTTTAGCAATTGTTCAACTTAGAAAGGATCGACTTAGGTCGAGTTGTACATATGTACATCAAACACACATGGCTTGTACTTCTATTTTGATGATAAAAAGCAAACAAGTTGTATGAAAATTCCAGGAGTAACTGAATTTTCAATGAAAAGGGCAAACATTTGAATACTTCCTTTCCATATAGTTGGTAAATAAAATGAATCTTTTGTGTAAGTGAGTCATTAGTGTACTATCCCATTAGACAATTTCCAATTTTCCATTGCATAAATCAAACACCATAATCAACCCTTTACAAACTGCAAATTAATATAAACCCAACAACTAAATCTCATGTTTAAACACTTATATTCAATAAACTTTATGATTCATCTAACGTAGTACTGATTGTAAATTCCCCCCAAAAGTGGAGGTAGAAATGCAAAATGTAATTTCAATATGGTCAGCATAAGATGTCTATTTCGATTATTTCTTCACAACCCATTTGCTATTTTAGGGAGTGACTTTACAGAGAATACAAATATTAGAGTTAATATAATTAGCGTGCTTCATCCTCAGTAATCCGGTGTTTTTGATTTCAGTCAACTCTGACGAAAGGCACGTCGACTGGATGTAGAACGTCGTAGTTGTGTACGCATCTGCTTATTGTTACGTCACAGCTAGTTGCACCTGCAACAATAAGCAGACGCGAAAAATCATGACGTACTACCTCCGGTCGACTGTAATTGTGACAAATGAAATCGAAACCTCTATAAAATCATACTAGTCTACTTACTGGAGTGCTTCCTGTGAATGAAACGAGAGGAATTCTTGTGTCCTTAGCCATTGCCTCACTGTGGAAATAATATGTGGTGGAAAAAGACAATTCAGAATACGAGGGGAGGGAGGAATTGTTTCAGTATGAAAACAGCTCTCATTAAATACGTAAAATAACCTCAATATTCTTCTTGTATCAATAACAAAGTTTAAGTTTAAGCGCTTAGAGACTTTTAACTGAGGTAATTAGGGCAATATAAGAACTGCATATTGTTACTTTTTGTCATTTTATCTGTACGCAAATTCACTCAGTACATGCATTTCAGTATTAATAAGGTCTAGAATATCAGTAACTATGAACTATATCCCAGATCTGCCTTATCATTAGACATTAGGCAACAACCGAAATCACTCATAGGTGAAAATCAGAGTGGCAGCATCTCAAAAGACTTTGTTTATTCGAGCTGTCTCCTCATTCGATTTTATTTGCATATTTTACCTTGTACATGAAATTGGTTTTTACTTTTGAATGAAATAAATATGAATTGAATTGAATTGAACAATTTGTTTGACCACATGCAAGACAGTTGCATTTGAGGTACATTTATTTCCAAAAATATGAATCTTCATACAAAATAAAGTCTGAACACATTTCACGGTGGTCCGTAAATTTTTTAGAGTAATATACATATATTAGCATGACATGGTCTACAAAATATTTTCAGCCTCTTGTCTGACTTCCTCCAGAAATAGTTGACGAAGAAAAAGGGGAAAAATCTCAAACTCACCCAATATCCCCACCTCCACAAAGTAGTGTTACCAGGCCAGGTGGCATGTTATTGGCATCCATCACTGATTGCACAATTCTAAAATCAAAATCAACATAAATCATTTTCAATTGATAAATATAACAATACACATTGGGGCATGCAGGAAAGTTGCAATTAACTGCAATTCAGCCAACAGTGTGAAAAACAAGACACACATGAAATAAGGATTTCAACTGGCATGTGCCGATCAACAGCAACTTGTAATTGATTGCAACTTTCTAGCAACATCCCCATAATCATACATTGCGAACAATAAAAACTAACGCAGTACGGGCAAAATTCAAAGTTAAATTGTGAAAATTCAAGGCTTTACAGTATTTGATTCACAAGTTTCAAATTTTAAGAATCGGTTGCAACAATGCAAAATGTACTTACTTTGTTGTAGCGATGTTAACAAGTGGTGTTGTTGGGGCTCCTTTCCTGCAAGGATTCAACAATGAGAGGAAATGAATTGAGACACGTGGATGCTGTACATTTCAAACTCACCAAAGAAATTGTCAATTGGGGTTGCAAATGCCATTCGGTACATGATGCAATAAGTTTTCAATTTTTTTTTAGAGACAATCACTGTGATTGTATACTTAGTAGCAAAAGCCCACTTATGACTTATTTACACACTTTTATTAATATGCATGTAATTTGCTTTATTTGTATTTCATGAAAATTATGTAACGTAGCACTAAATATATCAATTCCATTGACGCTTCATTGTTTTAAATCAATTCCTTCACTTAATGAGGTGTGAGACTCTAAAGAGCATTCACTATGATAGCGGGAGGCCATGATTTCGAGCCCCAGCTAAGTCATACCAAAACCTTTTCAACAGGATGTCTTTGACGCCGAACAGGGCACATGTTCATGCTAATGGTTTTGAGCCCTACCAATGTCGTACCTAACACTTTTCAAAATAAAAGCTTCTGCTATCCTGGCAAGTAAAAAAAGTTTTAATTCTACCATCATCATCATCATCATCATCATCACTATCATCCTCATCATTTTTCTCTCATCATCACTCACCACATGATGGAGTTTCCACACACCAAGGCAAGAGATGCATTCCAGCCGAAAACAGCATTTGGGAAGTTGAAAGCTGTGAT
>BQKZ01005564.1:25223-42908 GCA_036244855.1 Temnopleurus reevesii | reverse complement strand
GGAGATGTCAACAAGGATCATGAAATCTCCATGGCAAAACAAGTCGTCAGTAAATGCTCTGAGTGTGAAAACTCAACTGTGGTAAGCAGATTTTTGGTGATCTGGAATTAAATTTATTCCTGGTTATGATTTGATTAATCTGGATGCATTTCCATCCTCTGTCCGCGAATTTGCTTATCCTTCACTTTTAATTTTTAGGGGTGTTTTTTGTTCGTGTATGGTCTGCGCTTTTGACGAGACGCGCATGAAACAATGGATCTAATTGGCACATTTTCATCAATTGCAACTTGCGATCAAATCGCAACTGTGTAGGAACAGCCCTTTAGTATATATTAGAAAGTCAAGTGCTGCTCATAAAACATTATTCTTATAGAGTAAGGTAAACTGAGGCAAAAAGTAAGGGCCATCATTGCAAAAAAATAAACAATTTCTTAAATTGCCCTTTGGATGGTTACATAAACCTCAGCAATTGCTTTTAGCCAATTGCTGTTCTCCAAATAAGTCCACAGAGTAATGTACATTAAAGATAATGAAAATGTAAGTGTTGCTAGTACAAAAGAAATAGAAAGTTATCTGGAAACAATAATGTTTTCCATAAAATTGCTTTGAAAAATTTGATTTTGATTTTATTTTATTTCTGCGTTCAAATGAATGATTTACAATACAAACATTTAACATAAATACATAATACAAGTAAATTGTATATTTTAACATACATAAAATAATAATATAAAAAAAGACTGGAAACAAAGTATCCAACTTAAATACAGTAAGGGAACGCAGGAGACCGTCATCATGAGCGGTGAAGCTTGACGTGGATAGCGGCCTCATTGTTCACCCAATAAATTTTTTGTCGCTTTCATATTTCTATCTTCTCCAGATTCGGTACGAATTCATTTTCCATCAAGTGAAGAAGCAGTTCTGCTCTGAGGCTTGCTTTGATTCCTTCAGAATGAAGTACAACACCAAGATAGATCGATGTTCCATGTGTAAGGGGATGTGCTATAACGACATCAGTGCTGGATTGGAGTGGAAGAGTGGCGGGAAAACTTATCATTTTTGCAATGAAAAGTAAGCATTTCTTTCATTTTCTCATCCGCTTTTCATCATTTTGTTTATGATATAAAGCCCGTTTTAGAATGTTGTTGGTTTCAATAATTGTAATTTTAGAAGATTATGGATATTTGGTTAGAAAAATTAGTTTTTATCTTAGAGTCAGAAAAAAAAGAGTTGACCCTAACGTTCATAGTATAATCACGATTGGAAGAGATGGCGCTTCAGATATTTAACTAATTTGTGAGGGGCAGTAAAAATATCAATATAGTGCATTTTTCGATTTTATCTCTTAAAGTGTAAATATTTCTATGTTAGTTAGAACATGAACCTACCGTACTACAAGGTCCATGGTCAGAAACATGGTGATGAATAAAAAGAAATGAAAATAAAGAAACACTATCTAAATTCCACAAAACAACTTAATTGGAAGATTTGACGTGGTACTGGTGTGTGCTTGTATGCGCGTGGACAATTGTCACACGCGTTCTTAACCCATAAACTGCGAAGGGCCACAAAAGTGGCCCAGAACTTGAAACTGCTATACCACAATTTTGTGTGCATAACAAAAGGCTGCAGATCTATTGTGCATGGACAATGTTCTGAAATGTCCATTGATACCAGTAGTCAACAACCATTAATCATTCTGGGCTGAAAAGAATTCTTATAAACTTCAGTAGCATTGCACAATGGAAAGATATATTCAGGCATGGGTCAAATTCTTCCTTACTCATTATTGATACACACAGAGCTTAAATACAGGGTTTTTATTTTTACTTTGATTTGGACCCTAATTACATATTCCAAGCATTGTTTATAAGACAGGTTATTCACTTAAAATTGCAATAGCTNTGAATTCATTTTCCATCAAGTGAAGAAGCAGTTCTGCTCCGAGGCGTGCTTTGATTCCTTTAGAATGAAGTACAACACCAAGATAGATCGATGTTCCATGTGTAAGGGGATGTGCTATAACGACATCAGTGCTGGATTGGAGTGGAAGAGTGGCGGGAAAACTTATCATTTTTGCAATGAAAAGTAAGCATTTCTTTCATTTTCTCATCCGCTTTTCATCATTTTGTTTATGATATAAAGCCCGTTTTAGAATGTTATTGGTTTCAATAATTGTAATTTTAGAAGATCATGGATATTTGGTCTGAAAAATTATGTTTTGTCGTAGAGTTATAAAAACAGAGTTAATCCTAACTTTTGTATAATCAGTATCGGAAGAGATTGTTATTTGAACCGATGGACCAGTTTTGGGAGACATGGTGCTTCAGATATTTAACTACTTTGTGAGCTGCAGTAAAGCTATTACCATAATGCAATTTTTCAATGGCAAATTAGAGCATGTTCATGTATGCTTGTTCACATGATACAGGAAATATCACCCAGAATGGTGTATCACGTAAGAACAAGCAGGATGCAACGGTTTTATCTCTTTATACAGTGTAAACATTACAACGTTAGTTAGAACATGGACCTACCGTACTCCAAGGTCCATGATCAGAAACATGATGATGAATGAAAAGAAATGAAATATAAAGAAATGAATGAATAATCTAAATCACAACTGCGTATGCCCGCAATGATCGTAAAAATGATAGGAAAGATGAAAACTACAACAGCATCAGACAAACGAATAAGACCAATTGAACAGTGTAGAAATCTCTCAAACTATAGCTAAATTCTTGGCCAGATTGTGAATAACCCATATGCACGATGCCGCACAAAGTACTAATACACATGCACAGGCTACTTTTCGCGAAGTGCATGTAAGATGTGATGCACAGGCCATACCCTCTATGCCCCGGTGAACCCAGCAAGGCAATCCACTAAAAAACATCAAACTTTTTTCAAAAATTTAAGCTAATAGAGATGATTTGATTGCTTTCATGGTATATATTAATAAACGAAACAAAAACAAGTTTTACGGGATTATATCACTTGTTTCATCTTGGAAACGATATGAAAGAGACAATACGAGATTATCTCTCAGAATAATTGACCGATAAGCTCGCAGGATTTATCAAAATTACAGCTCACTAAGAGATAATATTATATGTCCTTTGAGCTGGGTAATGATATTGCTAGAGTGCTTTGTGCGGTTTGGAGAAAGCGCCATTTAAGAAATAGTATTATTATTATAATTATTATCATTTATATTACTAGATGCAAGGATGGCTATAAATGGCCATGTAGCCTCTGTTCAAAGAAACATCAGGCCAGCTTTATGGACATGGTTAAGGAAGGCGGTCAATGGCTCTATTTCTGCAAATTCACCTGTAAAGATAGCTACTACAAGAAGTTTGGTGAGTTGTGTAACTTAAGTTTTCTCAACTATTCTTCTACCACTCATACGCATTAACAATAGCTACATGGACACAAAAGAAATTTACATCCTTCTGATCATGTGGAAAAATGTTGAACAAAAGCTGCACGGGGACTTTCTTTTGTAATCATGGAGCTTTTGTGAATAATTTAATAAAGATGTATACTTTGTCCCAGTCCTTTTTCTCTCCTGATCACAGTGTATCTTGGATCTTGCAATTAAAAGAAGAGTCTACCCCAAAATTATAATTTTTCAACAGGAGAAAAAAATTGGTGAGCAGAACAAAAAAAAAGTTTTAGGAAAATCGGACAAGTAATAGAAAATTTATTAATTTTTAAAGATTTAAAAAAAAAAATGGGCAAATCAATGAAAATTTTCAGACAAGTTGCCAATTTGACGACATCAAGGGTACACGACTAACCATCATTTTTGCTTCTTTCTATGGTGAAGAATTTATTGTTTTTACCGAAAAATACAGTTTATATTGATAAAAACTTGCAAATAGGGAATCTACATATCTGTCATGAAGATATCTTGTTAAAATTCTGGGGGAATTATATTCATGGGGGAAAGTAGCATTTTATAACACTAATATGAATACAATAAATGGTCAATTGTGCACCTATGACCTCATCAGTTGCCAATTTGTCTAAATATTGAAACATTCATGACTTTCTTGTTAGTGGTTCGATTTTTCTCAAACTTTTTTGTTCTGTTCAGATGATTTTTCTGCTCATGTTGAAGAAATATTATTTTTGGGTAGACTCTTCTTTTAAACATTGATTCACTGTGTAGTGGCTTGAATGTATCTTGGTTTTCCAGTGTAACATAACACCATTGTCCGGTCGGGGAAAAGAGGTAATGTCTGCTACCATAACAAAATCAAGCTACACATAGCTTTCCGATTGCGATGTTTATCAAACATAATTATACTTCACTTTAGAGTATGTCTACATTTTTTAGTAGTATTTTTATGTAAAAACTGTGGGAAAAGGATGCTTCTTGCAAGGAAAAAAATGAATTTATTATCCTGTCCAAATATATGTCATTTCAAGTGNATCTCCATGGCAAAACAAGTCGTCAGTAAATGCTCCGAGTGTGAAAATTCAACTGTGGTAAGCAGATTTTTGGTGATCTGGAATTAAATTTATTCCCGTAACATAAAGGTTTGCGATTAATCGCTATTTGATTTTGCGATCAATTGCAAACTTTAGTACATGATTTGCCATAGACTTGCGATTGATATCAATCGCTATTAGATTAGCAATTAATCGCAAACCTTTATGTTACGGGGCCCAGGTTACCATTTGATTAATCTGTATGCAATTCCATCCTCTTGCTCCGAATTTGCTTCTCATCCTTCACTTGTAATTTTATGGGCATTTTTTGTTCGTGCATGGTCTGCACTTTTAAAAGAAGAGTCTACCCCAAAATAATAATTTTTTAACAGAAGCAGAAAAAAGTGGTGAGTAAAACAAAACAAGTTTGAAGAAAATCGGACAAGTAATACAAAAGTTATGAGTTTTTAAAGATTTGAAAAATGGGCAAATCAGTGGAAATTTCCAGAGATGTTGCCACTTTGATGATATCATGGGTACACAACTAACCAGAGCTTTCATTATAAATATGGTGCAAAATTCATTATTTTTACAGAAAGTTGCAAAGTGTGAATGAATGTAAACATGCAAATAGTGGATCTACATATCTATCACAAAGATATCTTATGGTTAAAGTTTTGAGGAAATCATGTTTTTGGGGAAAAAAGTAACATTTTATAATGTTGATATGAATATTATAGATGGTCAGTATTGCACCTGTGACATCATCAGTTGCCAATTTGTCTAAATATTCAAACATTCATAACTCTCTCATTGGTTGTCCGATTTTCCTCAAACTTTTTTTGTTCTCTTCATCTATTTTTCTTCTCCTGTTGAAGAAATATAATTTTTGGGTAGACTCTTTTTTTAATGAGACACGTAGGAAACATTGGATTTTATTGGCACAACTTGTGATCAATTGCAGCTGTGTAGGAACAGCCCTTTAGTTTATGTTAGAAAGTCAAGTGCTGCTCATAAAACATTATTCTTTATATAGAGTAAGGTAAACTGAGGCAAAAAGTAAGGGCTTTCATTGTAAATCATTACTAATGCTTTTAGCCAATTGCTGTTCTCCAAACAAGTCTATAGAGTAAATTATAATGAAGATAATGAAAATGTAAGTGTTGCTAGTACAAGAGAAGTAGAAAGCTATCTGGAAACAATGAATGTTTTCCATAAAATTGCTATAATAAATGATTGTCCACCCACTGAAGTTTTGTCTCTTTCATTTTTTTCTCTTCTCCAGATTCGGTATGAATTCATTTTCCATCAAGTGAAGAAGCAGTTCTGCTCCGAGGCGTGCTTTGATTCCTTTAGAATGAAGTACAACACCAAGATAGATCGATGTTCNATGAATTTATTATCCTGTCCAAATATATGTCATTTCAAGTGTAATTTTTCCACTTCTTGTCCAAACATCATCACAAACTTCCTTAAATTTGCTATATTATTACCCCTTTATATGTGCAAGCAACCTTTTAAATGGACATGATGAATCATTGTGGGAGATGTCTGTATCCCAATTAAAAGACTTATTAGCTGAATTAAATGCCCTAAACTATCGAAACTGATGTAATGAACTTCAAATTCTACCCAGGAGAGTGGTGATGTCCTGTGTAGCAGAAGTGAATGTTCCAATATTGAGAGGCAAAATAATAAGTGTGCCACATTGATTCAAAGAGCTATGCAAAAAGGAGAATTTATTTTTTTTCTGATTGAAGTAATTCTTGCCCAATTCCAATATGTATCCAACATATCAATTGTTATCGACTCAATACAAAAATCTTTCAATTGTTACTTACCCTACAGTAATGAATTATTTCTGTTGTATACTCTGTTGTATATGTCTATGGGATTTTGCGTGTAAAAACAGCGGGCAATACATTCACATGCGAAATACGCGGACCGCGATCTCGTGAGCGCAGTTTTTGTGCATTGAGCTCGCGACGTGCTTTGTGGACATCAGATTGTAAACAAACATGGAAGCGCCCAGTTCGAAGAATGAAGTTTGCTTCGTTCGATGACAACGAATTCGATGGAATTTTGCAAGATATGAATGCTAAAAACATTAAGAAGGCAACGAAACAAGCAGCCAATATTCTAAAGGAATATATTGCGTAGAAAAATCTTCGGCTTAATCTGGAAACTTCAAGGTAATTTCATCAAGCAAAAAATGCTGGTAAAGTTACCCTTTTATTTCATGGATTTTTTTGTTCGCTCTAGATGTCTGATTTGGTTAATAATAACAATATGGACTTTCTCTTTCGTGAGACACAACATTTATGGCCCTGAGTAGATCGAGTCGTATTGCCCTCGTCTTCGACTCGGGCAATACAATTCTACTCAGGGCCATAAATGTTGTGTCTCCCTCAAGGCTAGTCCATATGGTATTATTATTATTATTATTGTAATTACTATGGTTTTATTATAATCACCATGGTTTTATCATCATTTTCATGGTTTTATTACTATTACCATTGTTTTATTTCTGCAGGTGCACCAAAATCCAGTAGCATTTATGAATGTTTGACAGGCAACTCCACTGTACCTCCACCCCCAGCTGGGCTACCTCCAGTCCCACCCCTCAGCACCATCCACGTACCCGGTGGCACCGATGGGGGCACCGGTGGGGTACCGCAGTCCATCTCCTCTAACCAGAGTGTTCAGGCCTCACAAGTGCAACAGACACCCCAGCAGCCGCAGCAGGTCACCGCAACGGGACCGCAGGCCACCAAGTGTGACCACTGCCAGAAGGTACAGCGCCCTCTATACCACCTGACCATGAGCGACCGCACCCTCCGCGACTTCTGCAGCTACAACTGCGTCATCTCTTTCCAGTCGCAGTTCAATGTCCCGCCGGTCACCCTACCGGAGGAGACCCTGCTCCTGAGGTGTCATAAGTGTCAGAGGGGATTCAACTCACGCCCCTTCGTGCTGGATTACGAGGACAAGACATCACTCTTCTGTAGCGAGCTCTGTCTTGAGGATTACAAGAGAGTGAGTTACAAATTGAAATTATGGAGTTTTCAATTTCATTCGTCACAGTCTCAGTCACAGTTGATCGGAAGTAAAGGTCAACCAATTTCAACACATGGACTGCTCTCGTTCGTCACTCCAGGGTGCTACAAGATTTGTTTCTACCACTTGCCCAGTCGGGCAACCAAGTTTTCAAATCACGTGCCCGAACAAAACTTTGTCTTGCCCAAAATTGATGGTCAATGCCAATCTGCACATGGAGAGGAAAACTAGTATAAAACTGCTACTTGCCCTTTTGGGCAAGTGACGATTTCATTTACTTGCCCGACAGCTTTAATTTTGTTGCCCCGGGCATGCGGGCAAGTGGGTTTGTAGCACCCTGCACTCCCCTAATCAGTTTCGATTTCAGTCAACTTGTTTCAGCTGATGTCACAATTGCATGCACACAAGAGACACGCACTCGTCTATGGGCTCGTCACAGATTGAGAGGGCTCGTCACAGATTAATCAGAGCTGTGACATAACAATGCGCGCAAAAGAAGACGTGTACTTCCGGTCGACTGTGACTGTGATTGTGACAAATGAAATCGAACCCCCATATTTAAGAGTCCAAGTGGGTGTTCGAGAAAGTTGAAATTAATTGCAAATCAACTGCACATCAGTTTCAAATCGACGGGGGCATTTTCATTCAAGCATGGTCTGCGCTCAGCAAGACATGTGTAAAACAGTGGTTTTGATTGATACCTGCCTTTCAGCTTGCAATTAATCTCAAGTTTCTAGCAACACTGACAAAAATATAATTGCATGGGACAGTTTGAGTAAATACAGACAGAAATTGAAACTAAAATTCAATATGAACTCCAGTGGTACCCTGTAATTCTTTTTAAAGTGATCCGATTTAACAATATTGACACCTTTGACAGGAAAGGTAATGACCATGAGAATGGTTTACATCAGCCAATGAACATGAAGGATTTAGAAGGACTTACCACAAGTAGCAAGTTTCTATATATATATATAAAGAGTACTGTTGATGGTCCTAGATGACTCATTATATTGAGTTTCCACTGTATGTAATAGGTTTTGACAATGGCTGAACTTTACAAAAGAAAAGGCATCATGGTGTAGTGGTTTAGATACTAGCCTTTCAACATGAGGGTTGCAGGTTCGAATTCCACACATGACGTTAATATTTTTCAAGAAGAAATTCATCTACATTGTGCTGCACTTGACCCAGGTGAGGTGAATGGGTACCTGGCAGGAATTTTTTCCTTGAAAAGTAGCATGCTACTTACAGCTGCACTGCCAAGGCCAGGGTAATCATGCTACATTGTAGAGCGCTTAGGGACGACTGCTAAAGTTAGGCGCTATATAAGAACGTAAAATTGTTATTATAAAAGAAACTTCATGTGATGTTTGCACTGTGACCTTCATAATTTTGCCTTTTTTTGTTTGTGTTTCAGACCAATTGTGTGTTTGTGCGGTGTGACCAGTGTCACCAGGAAAAGATCCTTTTTGAGAGGTCCCACTTTTCTGGGGAATCAAGGAACTTCTGCAGCCAAGGTAGGTTGTTTTAATCCTACAATTAGTTGTTACTCTTATGAAACTCGTAGAGCCAAACGTACCCTCTATGTCAGGTCTGCAATCCAATTTTGTAAGAAAGTGTAATAGCATTTGATGAAAATATTGAAGCATGTAACAAATCTCAATTGTGACTCTGAAAACTGTTAAAGGTAGTAAAACCATGAAAATTTCATTTTGCAAAACGAATTGGCTCTGTGTTGTAGGGGCATTGAAGCAAGCCTAAATCATATTTATGCCTCCGCCACCGTAAGGTGGTGCCGGAGGCATTATGTTTTCGGGTTGTTCGTCCGTCCGTACGTCCTTCCGTGTGTCCGTCCGGACCTTGTTGCCGCGATAAGGTCAGAACCGCTGGACGGATTTTGACCAAACTTGGCTCAAGTATGTATAAGCATGTGAGGATGAACTGATTAGATTTTGGGTTCAGGGGGTCAAAGGTCAAAGGTCACAGGGCCAAAAAACTTGTAAAAAANGTGTTTGACAGGCAACTCCACTGTACCTCCACCCCCAGCTGGGCTACCTCCAGTCCCACCCCTCAGCACCATCCACGTACCCGGTGGCACCGATGGGGGCACCGGTGGGGTACCGCAGTCCATCTCCTCTAACCAGAGTGTTCAGGCCTCACAAGTGCAACAGACACCCCAGCAGCCGCAGCAGGTCACCGCAACGGGACCGCAGGCCACCAAGTGTGACCACTGCCAGAAGGTACAGCGCCCTCTATACCACCTGACCATGAGCGACCGCACCCTCCGCGACTTCTGCAGCTACAACTGCGTCATCTCTTTCCAGTCGCAGTTCAATGTCCCGCCGGTCACCCTACCGGAGGAGACCCTGCTCCTGAGGTGTCATAAGTGTCAGAGGGGATTCAACTCACGCCCCTTCGTGCTGGATTACGAGGACAAGACGTCACTCTTCTGTAGCGAGCTCTGTCTGGAGGATTACAAGAGAGTGAGTTACAAATAGAAATTTAATAGTCCAAGTGGGTGTTGCTAGAAAGTTTATATCAATTTCAAGTCAAGTGAAAATCAGTTGCAATTGAAAGGTGCAATTTCATTCATGCATGACCTGCGTTTCAACTTGCAATTGATCACTCCTTCTTACTGATACCCCAGAAGAATAGAGTCTGATGAGATACTTTCATGAGATTAAGAGAACTGGAAAGTAAAATTCATTATGGGCTACAGTGGAGACTTAGCGGGTGTTGTTCTAAATCAACTGCAAATCAACTGCAACTTTGCAAAATGTAACATGCCTTTTCATTCGTGCAAGGCATGTGCATTTAACAAGACGTGCATGAAACAATAATTTTGATTGGCACATTCCGATCAACTGTAACTTGCTATCAATTGCAAATTTTGAACAACACCCCCTTAGTTATTTATATCTGTTATATTAAACAATTTTGTCAATGGCTCAACTTGAGAATCTTAACAAAATGAGTATGTTTTATTTTAAATGTGACTTTGATAACCTTTGTCTATTTTTTTCCAGACTAATTGTGTGTTTGTGCGGTGTGACCAGTGCCATCAAGAAAAGATCCTCTTTGAGAGGTCCCACTTTTCAGGAGAATCTAGGAACTTCTGCAGCCAAGGTATGTTTCTTAGATTCTACAATTAGTTTTAACTCCTATGAAACTTGTAGAACCAATTACACAATATATATATGAGAGACCAAATTCTGAATACTGTGTTATCTCATGTGTCAAGAAAAAACGATAATAACTGTAATAACAAACGCTAATTGCGCGCAATAAGCACTTCTTATTGGTGGGTGCGGAGAGGTCTCTGTATATCTCTCGTGAATACTGCAGACACCACGCAAATATTAACCAATATTTTTTTTTTAACTTGTTATGACAATCAATATATTTTTGCTAACATAAACGATAACAAATTTGTCAGAATTTGGGTCCTGGTCTGCAATCCAATTTTTTAAGAAAGTGTTATAGTATTTGATGGAAATATTGAAGCACATAAGAATGTTTTTATTGTGATTCTGAAAGCTGTTATAGGTAGTAAAACCATGAAACTTTAATTCTGAAAAATGAATCGGCTCTGTATTGTAGGGGCTTTGAAGCAAGCCATAATAATATTTTAATTTTTAATTTATTGTTCAGAGCACTAGGCTCTATGAAATTTGTATGAAACTACTTTGCTGCATCTCTTCCACAGTAAATAGTGTTTCATCAAGCCCAAATTTGTTGAGTGCATATTAATTGTGGATTCTGATGCAGCTGTTTATTAGACACTTGATTTAATAATTTTTCCTTCTCCTTACATGATTGGAAACTGATGAAACAATATCACTTCTAAATACTTCTCAAATATTTTAATGTCTTTGCTTCTTGTGGGTTCAAACCCTTGGACTCCTGTGTAACGTCTGTGACTTCTGGCCTTAGATTTGTGGGTAAAATATTTCAGAGATAACAAAGGAATGAAACATAATGTTTAAATATTTCCCAATATTTTTTTTTTTGATTCATGCAGGTTGTATGCTGCTTTTCAAGCAAGAGATCGTCCAGACGCTAGGACTCCAGTGTATCGTGTGTGACTACTGTGCCCAGATGTGTAAACAAGATATATCAGAGGTGGTCGGAGGGATCAAACGTCATTTCTGTCGCAATGATTGCAAGTCTAAATATGAGCTGTGGTTCTATAAAGTTGCCAGGTAAAGCACCATTTTGGGTCGGTTATACTTTTTGTTGTTGATGGGGGTATACTTTTGGCAAATCTGTACAGATTTGGAGACGCAAATTAAGAGACACATTTATTATTATTTTGCCTGCTATTGCAGTGTTTACTTCATTTAGAAGTTCATTTCTGGTTGGTCTTTTTAGTTGTGTCTCCATATTCAAATACCAAAAGAAAAAGTACAACTTTTGCTTGAGTAGTGTCAGGTTAAATTACCTTCTGGTAACAAAAGTTAGGTCAATTTTTAGAATTCAAATTTATTTTCTCATGTAGTAGACCGTTCAATCTTTGCTTCCTTCAAAATAATGAAAGAAAATTCTCACAAAGACCTACAAGTGCATCTATGAGATGGCTTCCTCCTATCTCCAAAATCTTCTATCGGTGCATCAACCAGGTAGGCATGGTTTTAGAATTAGCAACGACCCAACCTTAATCTCAGTTCCAAGAAGTCACACACGCTTCGGGATCGATCCTTTTCCATTTCTGCACCACGTCTCTGGAATAATCTCCCCAGGCTGTTCGACCTTCTTCTTCTCTTGCTATCTCTCAACGTTCCTTACAAATCTTCCTCTTCAATAGTTAAAAATTTGTAGTTTGTATTTTTTGTAGGTAATCATTTTTCAATTAAGTTTCGCAACGCTGTAGAGCACCGTGATACATATTTCTATAAGAGCGCTATAGAATTGCCAATATTATTATAATTACCCTGTGGCGTGGTTTGTGAATAATTTATTGAATGCCGATGTTTTCTTTCAGGTGTGATGGGTGTAAGAACACTGGACGTGAGCTTAGAGAGAAGTTTACATGGAGAGGAGAAGTAAAACACGTCTGTAACCAGCAGTGTCTACTCCTCTTCTACACACAACAGAACATTCCTAATGTAACAACTCAGCTACCGGAGGACATTCCTACATCAACGGCAGGTGAGGAGGGGGATGGGGCAGGGAAGGTGGGAGGGAGGGAGGGAGAGATTAATGGATGGATGGATGGATGAGAGAGGTTTAGAAGGAGGGAGGGAGGAATGGAGGGAGCAAAGAGTTAGGGGAGGAAAGAAAGGAAGGAGGGCAGAAGAAACAGAGAGATGAGAGGGGAAGGGAGTAACTGAAAAGAGAGGGAAGTGCAGAGTAGGGCAGAGGTATTGAGGGAGCAATATTGGATTTGAAGGCAGGGAAAGAGGGAAAATGAAGGGAGGGATAAGAAGGGAAAGGGAAGGAAAGGGAAGGAAAGGGATAGGAACCGAGAATAGAGATGAGTGAGGGAAGAGGAGGAAATGTAAAATTCCACTTATTATCGTTCATCTGTTTGTTTTCAGAGCATGCGACTCCTACTATTGCGAAAGTAATGTCTCTTGCACCCATGGAGCGACTCAGTGCACGTAAGTCATCGAAATGCTAATCTTGACAATTATTTACAGATAAGCATATTTTAACGTCATTGATATTGATGGACAGAAAAGAAGTAATATTCTTTTTCCACAGTGATTTTCTCTATCTATTCACATCAAGAAAAGGGATATTGCTAGTTTAATTCAAAGATTTAATTAGTTCAATAGTTCAATAGTTTATTTTTACTCAGCAATAAAAAAAAATATAATGTACAGTATAACATTACAAGTGACATCAAACAGATTCATAAAATTACAAGTTATAAGATAATACATAATGCATGAGTAAGGCTGCAGACCAGGAAGGAAAAAGATCCATATATAAGGCTGACCTCACGAATATAATTAATAGATCCAACATCAGAAATAATGCCAGTGTTTCAGAACTTTTTACCATGCTCTTTCGTGTTAGATAACTTAAAAGTTGATGTCAGGGATAAAATTAGGTATCAATATAAATGTTAATTCACTTTTTCAATGTTTATGTTTTTTCTCAATCTTTATTGTGGTATTCATGCTTTTTCCATTTTCCCTATTCAGTTGAATATTTCAATACTGAAATACAGTAATGTTTCCATGTTTTTCTCCACAGCACGCACCATTGTGAAGGAGAACAAGAAGACGTTCACAAACAAGCAGACTCAGATCACCACAAACACAGTCTACATCAAACCCCCACCCCCTCCCCCATCAGAGCTGCCCCCCGCTCCTAAGATGGTGCGGAACAAGATCACCTCGTGCCGGCCCATCCAGATCACCAAGGCAACCATGTGTCGACCAATCATGAAGGATATGGGTGTTGGAACAGGTAATGTCGGAAGGTCCTATCTATTTTTCCTTGTATTTCATCATGTTCAGAGCATGTTCAGGAGGGAATTATTTTCCTGGTATCACATGCAATTTGCTATGCATTTTAGCAGAATTGTGATACAAAATATATTTTGTGTAGCAACTTTATCACATACGGTAGAACTGTAAAGTAAAGAAAAAAGTAAAAAAAAAAAGTAAAGGAAAGGAAAGGATGTAGTTTAGAGGCATGTATCATTCAATTCTGAATATTTACGCCAGAAGAAGAAGAGAAAAAGAGGATTGCCATCTTAACGTCTCCATCCGAAAGACGGTATGCGACCAGGATTCGAACCCACAGGCAGGAACTAACCCAAGTCATGACTGTCCCGAACAGCTTGATTTCAGGCGCACGCCACAACGCCTCAGTCAAGCATACAATTTACAAAGTGATGTTCACAAGCTTTTGAGTGCCATTGGATATTTTTACCAATTTGTAACACCAGTCATTGTAAAAGTGGTCTTTATACAAAACTGGTTTCCTTGTTGACTATAGAATGTTGAGAGACCAATAAAGTATAATGTAATTATGGAATTATGAAATTTTGACCACGGTGATGATATCTTTTAAGCAACAAATTCTTCCTTATTTTACTGCACTCAACCCAGTTGAGGTTCTAATATAACTTGACCAGGAAGAACAGGGATATCTCATTAAAGCATGCATTTTCCATAGCCGAGTGATCTCATAGAGATAGTGTGAATTAGACTGAGTTGTTCGGCCCCAGTTGCGGAGAATGGATCACATCGGACAGGAATATATGTTTTTTTTTTAATTGCTTGCACACCATTCATCGGCTATACTTTGAGCACTCTGCAGAACTGATATGCATACTATATTTCCATGCATAATTGTAAAAACGAAATTTTCGTTGGGGTTTTATACCCGCTAATTTCGCAACCATGAATTTGCTAAAAATTTACACTCATAATGACTTCCCATAGACTTATATACAATAATCTTTCAAAACATGGAAATAACAGCGTGCTAATATGTAAACATCTCAGAAATTCAGTGAAATATTTATGCATGCTAATATATAGTTTTACAGTACTTCTGTTACTACTGGTACTTAATTGTGAATATATTTTTGTCCTCCTCAGATTTCCCGAAGGTGCCAGCCGTGGTGCCGATCCCATTCCCCGTCTTCGTGCCTGTACCCATGCAGATGTACACCAGCCACATCCCTCATCCCGTGGTCGTCCCCGTCCCCGTACCCACCCCGATGTTCATCCCTGTAGCGGCCCGGGACTGTGACCAACTCCTCAAGACAATGCAGGAGATCAAAGACCTCGTCCCAACTGACCCCCTCCAGGCTGAGCTCTTCATGATGGCCGCGGCGGCCGCTGATGACGAGGATACGGGGAGCGTTGGGACGGAGCAGGAGGGGTCGTCTAAGAAAGGGAGCGTGAGTGAGAAGGAGGGGAGTATTAGGAGTCTGGAGCATCGGACTAGAGCGTCGCTCGTTGACCAGGCCATGATGGAATGTGGTCTAATTGATGAACCTATAGATGGTGAGTAGCCATTCTTCATTTTCATAATTCTTGTACCTAAATTTTGATCAGGTCAAGGCCATGCAGATGAGGGACACTTTCCTACAAAGGCCAAACATGATATATGAAATAGCAAACCAACTGATTGACATTTCAGCTGCATCAGCTAAGGCCAGTCATTATAAACAACCAGAAGGTACAGTTGACGGTTTGTCATCCCCAGGGCTCCAACATCCCTACTCAGGGATTCTTTCTTTTCCAGAACACCAGCCATTTATCATACCCATTATTGTACAGTCATACAGTTAGAAAATCGGCAATGTTACTCGTTCATTAAGAAATGCCTGTATCAACCCCAAGCCCACTTGGATATTCTAACAAAGTGAGTTGGATGAAGAAGGGGTACATATTTTCTATCCCCCTTCTGAATTTGGTAATTGATCATGCGCCATAAGCGTCATATACATTGCGTATTGATTTCATCAAGCATTTTATTAGAAACAAGTGCCAGTTTACATGCATAACCAGGCCCATGGCCACTTTCCGGGCACATGGCAGGTAGAACAACGATATACATACAATATACTGTACAATACAACATAGTAATCATAACATTCAAGAACAAAACATAATAAGGTACAAATTATGTATAACTAATAGAGTATCTTTTTATTTATTACTATAAAATGGTGCTTGGTAAATTTATTTGATGAAAAAAAATATATTTATGTCATTGAAAATGCATTCGTGATACTCAGCATTTCCACTGTCATTCGAAATTGACAGCCTTGCCAATCACTATGTTTTTGTTGATTATTTTTTTTACTTTGCAGAGATGGGTGTCGATGAGCTCCTAGCAAGCCTCTCGTCTCCTGATGGTTGCGATGATATTCTTTTGATGGATGAGGATCTTGAAGATGATGCAGAGAAAGAGAAGAAAGCGCTCTTGAAAGAGTTATCTCAAGGCCTCAATATGTTAGGTGAGTATGAATCCCTCGCATGTCTCAAATAATTTCATGGTATACATGATTTTGCACAAAATTCAGAATTATTTGTTCTTTAAAAGAAGGAAATTATTCCCTTGTTGAATGATTAAAAGTAGTGTTGCTTTAGCAGATATTTACCACCAAAAAGCAGGTCATGAATGAAAAAAATTGGCAAATTGCATTATTTAGAATCTACAGGTAGTGCATATATGTGATCTTTGGAATTGCCTGACATAAGTCCTGATTTTTTAACAAGCCTGTATAAAGCAGTTTACCACCTTCCTTACACATAGTGCAAATTATAAGGAGTTTTATAAAGTTATAAAATGGAAGCGTAGAATAAATTCTTTCTGCATATTGTTTCTTCCAGTCTGATCAGGTCATATTCCCCTGAGTTATATATATATATATATATAACTATATGGCCACGTTTATCTTTGGCAAAATAGCTTTGGCTCCTATTGGACAATTTAATGATTTTCAAAAGTTTCTGGTTTATACAGTTTGGTAACCATTGTGATTGAATTGTATTTTTTCCATCCCAATCAGATGACATTCCCAATATATGGTCACATTTATTCTTGACAAAAGGTCCATTGGCTGCTATTAGAAAATCAAGAAAATTCCTGGTTTGTAAACATTGTCATGGGAATATTTTGTCCATTCCTATCAGGTCACATTCCGGACTCGGCAGCCAATCCTCCACCACCTGTCCCTCTGATGAAGAAAGTGAAGAGGATTACGGTCAAGAAGAAAGCCAAGAAACGGAAGAGAGGGACGACGAGACGTAAGAAAGCCTCGGTCGCGTCTCCTGCCCCAGTCCCACCTATAGACATGGGGTCCGGACTCAGACGAAGTAGTCGTTCAGCTAAACGCACAAAGTATTATACGTGAGTAACCTCATAAATATCCTTTGATTTCGGTACTGCTTACCAAGTTTGATGAATTAATAGTAAGATTTCAGATTCAGATTCAGATATTTTTTATTTTTCACTCAAATCATAACAATTACAATTTAACATAAACTTGCATGGATATAAACGAAAAAAAAAATAAATTGTAAGACAAAATAACAAATGTTAAACATTATCACATATGGTACAAATATATAAACTCGTTACATTTGAAATTATATTGAGGAAAAACAGAGGTATCCAAAGAAAAGCATAGCTTGTTTGGATATGGATACCTCAAAGAAACATTAAACTTAAATATATTCTTATTTCTTTCATTTTATATAGTACAAAAAT
>BQKZ01005563.1:27456-42184 GCA_036244855.1 Temnopleurus reevesii | reverse complement strand
AAGCTTCTGAGATGTTGAGTGACTCTTTGTAGTCTTTACTTACCAATAGAGCTTCCTTTGCCCTTTCACAGTTGTCTTTCTTTCCCGTGATCATGATGATATCTTCTTTCTAAATCCCATTGTAGGTTCTGCTATATGGGGATAGATTTCCGTAACTGATTTCATAGTTGCCTTTCTTTCTTGCAATCAGGATACCTTCTTTCTTATGAGCATCGTTTTCTTCACGAGTATCGTTTTCTTGAAAAGTAATTTCACTGATCTAACTTAATGCTTTGCCCTATTTTCTTTTCACATTATAGCAATGTTTTCAATTCCTGTCCTTACCAACAGAGCTTCCTTGGCCCTTTCACAGTTGTCTTTCTTTCCCGTGATCATGATGATATCTTCTTTCTTGGGACCATCATCTCCCTCTCCATTTGTCTCTCCATTCACCGGCTGGGCTGTAAAATCAAGGATACAAACTAGATAGAATATTGTATTTTTTCCGTTTGTTAACCCTAATCCCATTTCTTCTTGCGACATATTTGGCAAGAAGTTTAAAACGCGTAAAGCTCACGCCATAGTTTTGGCCGACTTTTTTGTTTCCAGTCTCCCGCAACTTTTGAGACCAAATTTGTGACGACCGCGTATGCACCAATGTTACACACATTTAAAAAATAATCGTCAAGCCAAAGCCATGTCAAAAACATGATTTCATGTACAAAGTCCATGCAAATTGTGTTTTCAGTCACTGTTCATAAATCCTTGCCTATTTTTCATATTACTGCATGAAATGAATATAAAATCCAACTTTTATGCCTCAATTAATGTCACCAACAACTTACCAGGGGGAGTGTTCTTGTCAGGGAATTTGATTGCAACCTCCTGTTCTTGAGTGACAGTCTGGATGCAAGAACCCTAAGGTTCTATGTTATGTTTCTTCACATTAATCTTTACATTGCTCTCTCTTTATTAATCCAGAGTGTACAAAGTAAACATAAATAAATACAAGATACACACAGATGACATGGGAGCATATTCAAGATCAAGATACAACTTACCAGGGTGAGTGTTCTTGTCAGGGAACTTGATTGCAACCTCATGTTCCTGAGTGACAGTCTGGATGCGAGAGCCTTTAGGTCCCATGACGGTGCCGTGGAACTTCTGAGGAATGATGCACTCAATAGACACTTGTTGAACCTAAGAAGAGGGAAAAATAAGGAATTTATACCATTGTAAACTCTAACATGTTCCAGAATTCAATGTTGATGCATGTTGAGTGGAGTTTTGTAAGGGCGTTATATGGTAGTGACCGATTTACACAGTTCTCAAATGTGATTGATGTTTATATACATGTATTTATTTTTGAAATATTTGGCTCATATTGAGACATTTATAAATGAACTTTGAAGTAAAAATATCTTCCTTTATTTTTCATTTCATCATGACAAGCCAAGCTTTAAATTAAAAAATTGATCAAAAAGATGGAAGGTTGTTATATTACGCAGATTCCCAATAATTTGAATTCTTATTCAAATTCATGTTGAATTTGGTTTTATTTGATAAGACTCATCCAAAGTTTACAGCTAAATATATAGAAGTTTATATTCATAAAAAATACACAATAAATGATTGTAGCACTTCTTATTGTAAGTTTTATCCAACATTCTGCCGAAGTAACAGTAATACAACTGTCTTATCAATATAATTTATATAGTTTGAAAGAGGTTCATCGTGGTGAAGAATAATTGATCAACTATCTTCAATTATAATTTACATTGTATACTTGTAAAATGTACTTTCAACATCTTTCGACAAAACGAACAAAATAGAGGGATTCCTCCACACAAATCAAATCAGCAAACCATATAAATCAACTTACAAGATCGGAGACAATGTCCAGGATGCGCTTCTGTGCTCCGGCCACGCAATCTCTTGCTCCTTTGATGGTCACTTTGGTGCTGGACGATCCGTTACGCGGGAAACTGACCGTCACACCACCATACTCGTCACCGATCTCACGCAGGACCTGTCCTCGGCGAGCCACAAAGTGACGGTGGAATTTGGTGTCAACGTCAATCTCTGCCTCTGTGATGTTGTCCTGGGGAAGATGAATGAGGTACATTTTACTTTCGAGGGTACTGATCGGGAAAATGGAAATATGACAAATCTTATATCAAAAGAGAACTAAAAAGGCTATAAGTGGATAATGGACTGTAGAACGCTACATCTTTAACGAAAAAGAGTGATCCAGTTTGGGAAATATGCCCAAAAATACCCTGTTTGCTACCAAATTACATGTATCTCCATGACCTTTATGCGCTTAATATGCAAGCAGCCTGTGTGAAGAACTTGCATCCAAAATGACAGACATACAGAAAAACAAACAAACAAACTAATATATAAATAAAACAATTTGATAAATAAATACCAACACTTACCATATGTTTGATGAGATTAGAAAGTCTCTTCTTGGCATTATCCATTGCCTCCTTGGTCCCACCACCACCACAACCATCAGCAACACCACCAATAGCATCATCACGACCATCATAACTACCAACACAACTGCCACCACCATCACCTCCACCACCACCCTAAACATCCAATTTCCCCATCCCAACACTTACCAGGTCTTTAATCAGATTAGCGAGTCTCTTCTTGGCATCCTCCACTGCCTCCTTAGTCCCAATGATCTGGATCAGGGTCTTAACGTCATCACTGCTGTTCGGGAAAACGACCCGGGCTCCAGTATCCTCCCGCACCTTGCGGATTTTTGCGCCTCCGCGGCCGATGAGGAAACGGTGATACTCTGGCTTGGCGTGAACCTCGGCGGTGAAGCTGGCTTGCTCCTTAAGGACAACAGGAGAGATATCAAGTGATATTTATTTTCATCACTGATCTTGTGACAAGTTTGCAATTCAAAGCACACTTCTGTCAAATCAAGTGTCTTGGACACTTATAAAATACTGTAATACGAGATAATTTCGCGGTGTTAAATTTTTTGCGCTTCGCTAGTCTATAATCCATGAAAAAAAAACACTCCTTAAAGAATGACTTGCCCGTTCCACAAGTTGTTTCTTACATTTATCTACTTCTTCCCTTGGTCCTTTAACAGCGACTCTCTCACTCCTCGAGCCTTCCTTGGGAAAAGAACTACCCCACCACTTTCGAAAATGTCAAAGGATATTAACACTAGAGAGTAACAATCTACGTTCCCCATACAAAAAATTGCAAATAAGAAAACCATACTCATTAAAGAATGACATACTCGTTCACTTGTGAGTTCCATGAGTTGTTTCTTAGCTTTATCTACTTCTTCTTTTGGTCCTCTAACCGTGACCCGGTCACTTCCCGAGCCCTCCTTAGGGAAATGGATGTGAACTCCACCGCATTCGTCCATGATGGCGCGGATGAGACGACCCTTGGATCCGATCAGTGACTGATGGTGCTTTGTGGGGATGCGAACTTCTGCTTCGGTGATGTTAGCCTGATATTGACAAAAAAAAAAATAATGCATACTCAGGGTTAATTTCCTTCAGCAAGAAATTTACCCATAGTGTGCTGCACTCAACCCAGGTGAGGTGAATGGGTTCCGGCAGGAATTTATTCTTCTAAATGCAGAAGCGCCTACTTGGCAGCTATGCTATGGCCGGGTAATAATTAGATAATTTGTCTCACGCCTCTGAATAGGTGACTAGAGAGATGGCATGTTTAAATGCTATATATTATTATTATTATTACTCATTGATTACTTTATATTATACTCGACCATCGAAACGTAACATACGAGATTTCATTTTTCAGAGATGTTACTATATGATCATGCAAGTACCTGAAATGAACTTTTGCCTGTACCTTTATACACAAGCATCTCAAAGAAACTGAAATGGGGCATACCTGAATTGTTACATCTCTGATTTTTCAATTCGTTTTACTCAGCTTAACTGTACTCCACCGTTCACAATAGTTTTGGGGATTCTTAACCCTAATCCCATGGGGGGGGGGAGGGGGCTTTTATTTTAAAGCCCCTTCCCCTCGATATTTTTCCCGATAAATCTGAAACACGATAATTTCTTCTGACTTTTTTCTTTCAAGTCTCGAGCAACTTATGAGACCAAATTCGTGACAACCAGGTGTGCGGTAACGACGCTACACGCATTTGAAAAAAAATTGTAAAGCTAAATATGAGTAAAAAAAACCGTGATTTCATGTAAAAAGTCAATGCAAATTGTGTTTTCATTCAATATTCATAAATCTGTGTCTATTTCGCATATTGATGCAAGAACTGAATTTAGAATTAATTTGCTATGCCTCTAATAATGTCATCAACAATTCCCATCCAAAAAAAAGAAATTCACAAAAACAATAGGATTACATAAGAAAAATATTTTTATTCCATGATATGTCTGAAACATTACTACAAATAACTAGAATAAAAATCAGCACATTTGCATTCACAATGCAACATATCCTAATACAATTTCAAGATGGTCTGCATCTGTGAAAACGGCATCCCTAAAATGCTTGCTATGACTATCATCAATATATTTCACATTTTCTTACCAATTCGCTCTCAATAGCCATGATCCTTTGCTTCGCTTTCTCAACGTTTGCCTTCTTTCCGGTGATGATGATGAGATCACTATCGCTGGTCTCCGTTGGAATCTCAATCCTTGTATCTGTCTCTTCCTTGATCTATAAAGCAAATAAAATTGAGCATTAAAGACTTGGTCTGGGCCAGGATAATCTTGTGTTGATTGAAAGCAGGAAAATCAGATGAACAGATAAAAAAAGCTTGAAGGAAATCGCACAACAAATAAGAAAGTTTTGAGTATTTCAATTATATAATCCAATAGTTGTAATCAGTCAAATTGGCAGCGTTGGGTCACGTGGTTATGACGTATATCATGCACTTCTCTGCAAATAGTTTATTATTCTTATTGTATTAATATCCTCATTTTTCAACCAGGTAACGCAAAATAGGGTTTTTCTTGTCGATATATATACATGGGTACAGATACATTTATTGATTCAATGTTTTGAATATTTTAAAAAAATAAGTGTGACAGATTAAAACGGATTTTTAGAAACAAAAGTTATAAGCTTACGGGCAGGAAGTGCATAATCCACGTTATAGCACGTGACCATTGGTCACGTGTTACGTCCTACTGCGTACAGTAATTTATGAATTATAACTGTTCAGTCGTATCATTGATATATTCATAACTTTCTTATTTCTTGTCAGATTTACTTCAATTTTTTTTATCTATTCGTCTGATTTTTTTGCTTTTAATCAAAGCAAGAGTTTTCTAGCCCAGACCAAGTCTTTAAACCACTCATCTATTAATTAATTTTTTTTCAGCTAAAACTACTTTCTCATGGGATCGATGTCCATGATATTTTGCTTAGCCTTTTCAATGTTAGCCTTCTTGCCGATTATAAATGTGAAATCACTGTCATCGGTCTCTGACGGAATCATAATCTGGTGGCAAACTGTTTTTATAGGTTCTGATAATATATAGGTATAAAAATAGATAAAATGAAATGATTTTTCTCTTACCGTATTGATTGTCGATCCTCCTTTGCCAATAACATTCTTGTGGAATTTCTTGTAAACTGGCAGTGAAACTTGGTAGTTGTTCTCTACCTACAAGTAAAAGACAAATTATATAGTGGAAAATTGTTATATTTCTCAAAATCTATCAATGATGAAATGACCGGACCAGCTTTAAATCTCTTTCATTTCTTTTTGAATGCTTTATTTCTCCTGCTCCTCGATTCTTTTTGTCATTTTTGTCATTCAATGTAATTTCATTAAATACCTCAAATTGCATTTATAGTGGAATAACAATGCAAATTAAGAATTCAGGATCTTTTCATTTTTATAAGCTACAATTCTTTAAAAATGCAGTCACATCTGATATAACTCTTAATTCTAAACTAGGCACATGCAATGAAATCTAAGCACATGACTTCATTCCCCTTAGATTTGAAAATAATAAAAGCTAGAGGAATTGCAAACAAAATTGCACAAACTTTTGAAATGGTTTTCATGAGGTATCCAAACACACTGCATGTGCTGAAATTCTGTATTCTGTAATTCTGTATATTTGCTCATTCCCTTATTATTTTACCATTGTCATTTCACTACTAAGAATTTATTGATAGCTAAACAATCATCTAAAAATTCTAAAACCTACCAGTTCCTTGGCAAGTTCCTTGAGGAAACGATGGCAGAGATCAACTTCCTGTTTGGGTCCACGAAGGGTGACTACGTCACTCTGCTTGCCGGGGTCTGGGAATGTGATTTGAACCTGTGATAAATGAAAATAAATTTTAATAAAATTATTTCTTTTTGGCACCTCTCCCATACAGCCCAAACCACACAAACAATATCACTACCCCGCCAGAGTATATATATATTTTTTATAAATCAATTATTTTTTCATAAAATGAACAATTTTGTTTTAAAAAAAGAAAGACATGTTGCATAACCTTTTTTTTTTCCTCTACATACTTATACTTAATATCTTTGTATTGCTTTCTATATTTTATTTTACATTGTATTGTTTTGTTTCATTTCTTTACATGCATTATACTATGATTTGTGATTTGTGGAAAATAAATTTGAACTTAACCTTGAACATATAACAATATTAACCACACACAGTGAGTTTCCATAGCTCCCTGGGGGACTTCCATAATGTTAGCCTAAGTTACAGTGGTGATGACAATATCCATATACTACCCATTTAAACACCTGGGTTGAGTGCAACACAGTGTGGATAAATTTCTCGAGGGAAATTGATGCCATGGGTGAGATTCTAACCACTGACCCTCTAGTAAAAAGACGCGGGTCAGAACCACTACACCATGGCGCTTTCACTACAAAACACAACACACGTCAGCACATGTGCCAAACAAAATTCACACTCCAATTCTGCTATAATACATCGCAACTTTCACATTAGTGACATGTGAAATAAAGATCAGATATTAACCGCTAATGAAAATGGCAAATCAAGGCATTTGTTGCACGCCTATTTTGTTCAATAGACTGATCCGTATGGCCCCAATCACATCGAAGGCCCGTTTTAACACAACCCTTTGTACTCTTTGTTTCGGAAATGACTGGTAAACAATGACAATGAATTGTGTTGAATCGGGACTCAATGTGACCCGTGCTTAACCAATCAGAATTGCGCTTTCAAATTAGCAATAAATCACAATCCTCTATGTTACAGGGAAACTGTTTGTCCTATCCAGCGATATAACGTATTTCATGTCCCCTGTTGTCTGTCTAATTCTGAGTACCCATCCACTTTGAGCAAGCTTAGAGATAGATGGATGTCTTGAAAGAAATAATTCATACTTCCCATTCATCTATTCTCTACCTCACGCCGACAATCCCACTCCCTCCTCATCCCTCCCCTCACTCTATAACGCAATCGGAATACTGAAATTGATTCATCAAGATACTGACCTGCTTGAATTTATCCCTGATATCTTTGATATATTCTCCTTTGGTTCCGATAATGGTCCGATGGAATCGATGCTCGATGAGAATGTCTCTCGACTTCTCATTTTCCTGAATGAATAAATTGAATTAAAATCAGCAATAAAAAAAATTCCCAGAGGATTTAAAAGATTGTATCATCATTCGAAGGCCACTATAGATCTTGTCTTATTTGATGATTTTTCTACATGTTTGAATAGAACTAAAGTCAGCAAAAATGGGGATTCCAGGAAGATTTTAAAGAATGTCTCACCATTCAAAGATCACTAGAATTTTTTTTGTTTGATGTTTCTTCATATTTGTGTCATTTACAGTATAAAATCTAAATCAGATATGACTACAACATAACCCTGGTTAGGTAATCATGTATACACAACGCAGTATTGAAAATTGCAGCAACTAATAATTTAAACCCCTAACATGTTCTAATGATCACCAAACATTCAATTTCCTGTAAATTTATCTAAAGTAAACCAGATTGGACATATCACTGTGTTTTTCCAATAAAATTGAAAAAATAAAGAGAAAACTGACCAGAAATATTGTATTATATAGTTGTGCCTTGAACATTTTTTGAAAAAGTGGGTTTGGTGCAATATAAATTGTATTATTATTTTTATCATTATTATTAAAATACTTCATAAAAAAATTTCTTACCAATCTCTGAGCGATTTCCAGAAGCTCCTTCTTGGCTTGTTGAATGCCTTCTGGGCTACCCTCGATCCTGATGTTACTACTCTTCTCCTCATCGCTTGGAATGCGGATTGACACTCCAGTATCTTTCTTGATACGGGTAACTGATGAAGAAAAATGAGATGAAAATCTAATCAAACGGTTTACACAAACATCATATAATGGGGAAAGTGAATTGATTTTGCGGCATCCTTCTGGAAACAAATAACTGATTAAATCCAAAATAATCAAACATAATTAGTTTAGACAATCACTTCCTCAAACTCATGTTACATGTATTTCTCTTCTCTTCATCACTTGGGATGCAGATTGACGTTCAGTTATCTTTCTTGATATGGGCAACTGATGACGGAAAATAAAATAATATAAAATTACATGGTTTAGACAAACGTCCTATCATGGGAAATGGAGGTGAATTGATTTTGCTGTATTCTTCTGGAAACAAGCAATTGACAAAATCAAATATAATCTAACATAATTAGTTTAGAAAAATCATCTTACTTTTCAACAAAATTTTTTTTTTTTGTTTTTATGAGCAAAAAGTTCACTGAATAAGTTACATTCGTACTGGTTGGCAGGTATGAGAGGTCGAGTTGACTAGATTGTGTCACTTACTGTTTGCACCAGCCTTCCCAATGATATGCTTGTGAAACTTGGGATCGATGTTGATATCAACAAACGATAGGCGACTCTGGAGATCGCGAGAGATTTCCTCCAGCGCAGAACGCGCTTTCTCAACTTCTTCTGGCGGTCCTTCGATGACGATGACATCACGGCCTTCTTGGAATTCCACATGGACCTATTAAAATTTGGAAAATTATCACAGAATTGTTAAAATAAATTCATACAGTATTTCTTAATTGATTGATTGATTGATTGATTGATTGATTCAAGTTTAAAGGTATAGATTTGTAATGGTCGGGATGCAGAAACTGATGTGAGATGAGCTGATGTATTAAAAAAATTGCTCTACATGCCTTAAATATATCTGTATACGAAATTAGGAGAAGATTTTTTCACGTATTGTGGAATATCTTACAGTATTTTACTTTTAAAATGCCAATCAGCTGCTATTCCTACTGGACTCTTAATGCTTCACACGGGGTCCAACCGGGGCGGGATGGGTGAAGGGACCGGTAGCATTGTGCCCAGCGTGTGAGTTCACATTCCATTTGTACATGAAGCGATGTTGTGTTGGGGAGCGCGACGCCTCATTATTTTATTTTTTTTTGCGATAATTAAGTCATTTCAAGGTTGATTTTATTAAAACAAACTATGAACATACAAAATATTCAGCTCATACAGTACCTTGGGCAGATTTTGTGTGATGTTCCTGACATTCTTTCCCTGTCGTCCGATGATGAATCGATGAAGCCAGGCGGGGGCGTACACCTCCTCCATCTTGATGCTGTTTGCCTGTTAATAATAATAAAACAATAATTATATGTTATGATTAGAGCCCTATGAACTGTGCAACATGGGTGGTGGTACTGACAAACCTGCTCTAGCGACCACCTGTTTATGTTCTGTTGTGTTTGTTTTTTGTTTGTTTGTTTGTATTATAATATCCAAAGAAACTATTCACAATACCTTGGCTTAGACCTGTGTGATGGCAGGTCCAAGCTGGCTCTGCTCTCCCTGAAGTGTGTTGGTTTTTGATGAGCTATCTTTAGAGTCTTTATTGTTTGTTTTATAATATCCCAAATGTTTAGAACACTTTTCATCTTACAATGGCATAGACATGTAATATACATGGCTCTGCTCTCCCTTCAAAATGATGGTTTCTGATGGGCTATAAGTGGGGTCTTTTTTTATGTTTGTTTGTTTACTTGTTTTGCATAATATCCCAAATATACAAACGTTTTACGTTTGCACATCCTGAGACTACTGATGAAATCTCTTTAATTATTCTTTACCACTATGAACCTCTTTCAAACCATCCCAAATATCTACAAAACTTTGCACGATATCTTGGCATAGACCGGTGTGATAGCTGGTCCCAGTTCGTTCTACTCTTCCCTCAGAAGGATGATTTCTGATGAGCTATCAATAGTCTTTTTTGTTTGTTTGTTTTGTAACATCCCAAATATCTGAGAAACTTTTCACGATACCTTGGCATAGACCTGTGTGATGGCTGGTCCAAGCTGGCTCTGCTCTCCCCTAAGCGTGATGGTTTCCGATGGGCTATCGGTCGGGGGCACTTCCACCGACACGCCGGTCTCCTTCAAGATGTCGGCAAGGTTGGAGCCGCGATGTCCGATCACGTAGCGATGCTGGGATTTGCGTACCTCCAGGGAGACGGTGGTGGTTTTGTGTTTCTGAGAACGTAGGAGAGAATAATAATAATAATTATAATAATAATAATAATAATGCGTCTTATTTACTTAGGGTAGCCGCTTCAGTTCATCGAACTGTTCTCCCAGCGGGCCCTGCAATAACATAGCGCTATTATAATCCCAGTTCATTTGATTCAAGACTCCAAGCATACTATGTATGCGCAATTTCCACTCCCCGGGGAGTATTGGACCAGGCGTTTGAAGGCGCTTAATGCCAAATTGACCGTGTTCTTGTCACTTCCAACCGGTCCCCAATTACTACTGGGTAGAGTGCAGCACAATGTGGATAAATTTCGTGCTGAAGAAAATTAACGCCACGAATGGGATTCGAACATGCGACCCTCTACGTAGATATTGATAGTATACAATTATTCACGGCCGCCAGATGGTGCAGTGGGAACTATCTTTCCCGAAGTCACGCCGAGAGGGCTATAGCCCTCTCGATCGGCGTGACTGAGGGGATGGTGGTTTCACTAAACCCATCTGAAGGCAATAAATAATTGGTTTATATCCGTCATCGATAATACAAGCAAATTTAACCCTGATGTTAGATTAGATTTTCATTTTTTAAATTATGCTATAAATAATGGATCCAAACAGAATACGAGGAAGTGGAGACTGGCACACGTGAAATTAGGCAGCCTTAATTGCCTTCGCGCAAATCAGCCAAGCACACACATAGGCTACATGCACTGCGCCCCGGCCACCCGGCCCGGCCCTGCACTGTGCATAATGCTCCACATGCCCAGCTCGCGCGTGGCAATCAATCATCTTAACGCGTAGCAGCTTTGCCACACAGCATAAACAGCGCGCACCGTTTTGTTACGTCACCCGGTAATAGTTCATCTGGGAAGCCGTAGATAGTTTCCGAACTATTACCGGATGACGTCAATTTAAGTGAATTTACATGCCGGTGGGAGCTATCAATAGTCACGTGAAGGGATTTAGACCAATCACTGGCTCAGAATCTTTTTATGACGGATATAATAAATAATACCATGTAAATTCAACTGTACACATCTCTTATTCCTGCATTAACCCTTTGAACCCTAATGGCCGGTTTTCAGGCCATGCCGAGAAAGTAAAATTCAGTATTCATTTTATTTGTCAGCACATTCCCTTTTAATCATTATTTTATTCTGTGCTGAATACACTTTTATAGTAGACAAATACAGAATTTATGTGATTAAAGATAAAAAAAACATTAACAAAGAATTGAATTGTTCAAATTTTTGACATAAGTCAAGAATGCACAAAACGTAAAATAACTTGGGGTATAGCTCACGCAATATTAAAATAATTCAGGGTTCAAAGGGTTAATCCGTTTTATGAATATATTATGGGATTAAATAGTGTCTGCTTCAAACGTAGTATTGATTTTTCACCAAACATGTTAATCGGAAAGGGCCTGATACAATAAGTCTAAGCTAAGAAATCTTACGTCACCAATTGTGTAATTTACCAGTTTGCGCGCACTACCGCGCAGGTCCTATTTTGGGTGTGATTTCTACACACAATTTGTGCGCATTACAAGCGCGAGTATATTTGGTAAAATTCTCAAAATACTGGTACTTTCGTAGCCAACAGGATTGATGTCTCATCAAGGGGTGATAAAATATCGGGCAGTCTTTCGCAAATTATTTGTCAACATATTCTGACAAACAAGATTCCAATATTTGAAGAGCAAAGAATTCCTCAATTTATTTGAGGGACTCTTTTCAAATTACCAGACTTCAAAAAGTGTAACTCATCTTCCAAGTTTTCCAGTGGGAACCATCCACATACCTTTTCTTCATAAGTCCTGAGAATGAGAGCCTTAGCCTCATGGACACCATCCTTCTCACCAGCGACGACTATCTCGTCTTTCCTGGCACTCAGGGGAGGGACGCTGATCTTAGCCCCGGTCCTGGCTGAGAGCTCCTTGGTGAAACAGTTGTCTGGTCCACAGATGAAGGGATGATACTTGTAGGGGACGATCAGACGCTCAAACGCTCTTTTCGCCTGGAGAGAGGGGGAAAAAAATAGGGAATGGTAATATTAATGGCTCTCAGGGGAAAGGCCGAGATGGTAAACCCATCCTGGTCGAGAGGTCTTTGATGAAATAGTCATCGGGTCCACATACTTGTAGGGGACCATCAGACGCTCAAATGCTCTTTTCGTCTGAAGGAGAGGGGGTAGAAAATGGGGGAATGGTAAATGTCATTATTCATGGCTCTTAGGGGAAAGATCGTGATCGTAAACCCATATAAATGAAGGGATGGTATTTGTAGCAGACGACCAGACGCTAAAATGCTCTCTAGGCCTGGAGAGAGAGATGGGATGAAAGAGAAATTGTTCTATTCTTGCAATGAGCATCACCATCATCATCATCATCATCATCACCATCACCATCACTACTATCCTTATCATCGACACCACCACCTTCACAATCATCACCACATCCATTATACCAAAAACTTTATTTTTTCATCCGAAATATTCATGTCTAGCCTGGTCAATGCCCTTTCTTTGGCCCAAGAATCTATCGTTGTTGTGGTCGTCGTCGTCGTCATCATCATCTTCATCATTGCCATCATCGCCGTCATCATCATGATGATCCTCACAATCATCGTCATAAACATCATCATCATCATAATCATCATCATCACAACTATCATCATCATCATCATCATCATCATCATCATCATCATCATCATCATCATCATCATCATCATCATCATCATCATCACCACCACCACCACCATCACCACCACCACTTCCACTCCTCCAACCTTACCTGTTCATCCGAGATGAGTTGTAGTTCATGCCTAGCCTGGTCAATGCCCTCCTTAGGCCCAAGAATCTTGATCATATCCGAGTTCTCTTCACTGTTTGGGATGGTAATCTTCGTCATGGTAACCTGTTCCAATTCCTTCAGCTTCTTCCCTTCCTTGCCGATGATGAAACGTTGGTGTTCCTTGGGGATCTGGATTGTGATGTTTGCCTGTAACAGAAACATGTATATGCAGGATAGATTAGATGAATCCATGAAGAGCAGAATATTGTTCTACACCTTTTTTAAAGTGGGCAGTCGCATATGACTGAAATGAAAATGGGGGAAAATTACTTGACCTTAGATTTAAATTAATGCATATATGTACATGTAAAGTACATGTATGCAGTAGATATATGCTTTTGCAAAATTCAATTTCAGGGATACAGATACAGATTATTTGATTGATCTTAGCAACTGAACTCTTTATTTTCATATCAGTCAAATTTTATATTCTTCTACTGCACTCAACTGTTTATCCACCGTTGGTAATGCATTTTTCAAAACAATAATTGCTTAATTATTTTCTGCATCAATGAGAGCAAATATATCTCATATGAATGTAATAATTTCTCTGATTTTTTACCTCATGAAATACAAACCATATACACAAAAGCATCAGCTTAGGGCAACACAAAAAAATTGTTTGAACGCCTTCAACTGACCCTCTAAAAACAGCCCGACCTTCACTTATTTTTTTTTATGCCTTTCACCTACATAGAAAATAATCAGTTAAAATTATTAATAAACAGATGAAATATGATCTGAGAAGATATTTTCAGATGCTGTTTCATTTTTCATCCCCTTTTAAACCCTATTTTCCTCATGAATTATTTAACTCATTCCATGTTTTCTTCGCGTCAATGAACATCCGTTGGCCGGTTTCCTTCGCACTTTTGCACAGATTTGGAGTGAAACATGTACACGTCCCTAAAAATGCAACACACAGGGACCCGTATTCCGATAGCGAGGTTTAAGTCAACCCTGGTTTAAATATGTGGTTTAAGTATGGGAAGCCAAAAGAGGCTTGAATCTAAAACAGTCGATGTTTCATTTACCAGCACATTTGCCACTCATATTAAAAACTTTCTCGGAATAAAAACTTCAATAGTTTTCTACATTATGAAAGCATCAGAAAAGAGAACAGATAACATAAATATTATACATTGTAAATAAAGTATTGGCACTTTTGGCTACCCATACTTAAACCACAGATTTAGACCAGGGTTAACTTAAACCTCGCTATCGGAATACAGGCCAGGGAGGTTTATGGGTGAACACACAAAGAGTTAAATTGTTCCCAATAATAAAATAATACCCCCGTCCAAAATTTTTTTTTAAATTGCATGGGAGGACATCCAAACTTTTTTTTTTTGGAGGGGGGGGGGG
>BQKZ01005563.1:0-18376 GCA_036244855.1 Temnopleurus reevesii | reverse complement strand
GGGGGGGGGGGTGGAGGATCGAGACCAGAGGAGTGATATTTGCCCTCTCCCATCCATACTAACACTAATATTCACTCACTTTATCTAGGTAAGCGCAAGCAAAAGTATATTATCATTATTATTTCTTCCATTCCTTATGCTCATTCCCCCCTCTCTCTCTCCCTCTCTTGCCCCTCTCTCTCTCTCTCTCTCTCTCTCTCTCTCTCTCTCTCTCTCTCTCTCTATCTCTCTCTCTCTCTCTCTCACTCCCTCTCTCTTACTACAGCTTACTTTTATTCTCCATCTCTCTTCGTCTACCCCTTCCACTCTCCAATAATGTCATTCTTTCTTTCATTTCCGCATTTCCCCTCTTTCACCTTGTCTATCTTCCTTCTCCCAAATATTCCATCCTCTTCATCTCCAATGTCCATCAAAATGTTATACTTTACCAATGGAAACATATTGATGAGTGCTTATGACAAATAATTAAGCAAGCCCTCCCAACAAGCCTATTTTCTACCCTAGCCTACACACTTAAAAAAAGGTGCACTATTGCACTCTAAAAGGTGTTCCTACTGTTGCATTTAGTTTGCACATTAAATTCTAAGGCCCGTATTCCGATAGCGAGGTTTAAGTTAACCCTGGTCTAAATCTGTGGTTTAAGTATGGGTAGCCAAAAAAGCCAAAACTTTATTTAAAATGTATAATTCTTTTGTCAGCTGCTTTCTTCTCCCATGCGCTAATAATGTAGAAAACTATTGAAGTTTTTATTGCGCTAATAATGTACAAAACTACTGAAGTTTTTATTCCGAGACAGTTTTGAATAATATGAGTGCTAAATGAGCTGTTAAATAAACATCTACTGTTAGAGATTCAAGCCTCTTTTGGCTACCCATACTTAAACCACAGATTTAGAGCAGGGTTAACTTAAACCTCGCTATCGGAATACTGGCCTAAGTGTGTAGATGGAAGTAAGAGGGCCTGGAAGAAAGTAAGGACAAGAAATAAAAAGGTAATTGAAAAGTTATGAGCATGTTGACATTCACATGATACGTTTATTAACTTTCTATTCATTTTCATATAGAAATAAATACACTTAAAGCAAGACAATATCATCAAGGCAGCAAAACTCTTTGAATAATCATGAAGATAATCATCATAATCAAGTGCATAATATGTAATTTGTGAAACAATGTGATCTGTTCTTACAAGAGCAATATATTTATGATTTATTCACAGAAGTGCAAATGCATGTGTTGTGTAGGAGGTAAACTATATCTCACTGACATCCTATAAAACATGGACAGAAAGACCCCTAAAACTGAGAGTCTAGTGACAAAAAGACGTAACTCCATTTTGGTGAAAAATGGAGGTTAGGTACAAAAATGTTTGGGAGAATGTGATTATTCTTCTGAACATGGTGGCTTAAAATGTTTCTTAGTGGAAAATATATTAAATTGCCTTTAAATTATTCTTTTTGTTCACTGTACAATATGTATCAGAATGTTTGAACATGTTTTCTCAAATACGGAATAATTGGACTTACGTCTGTTGTGCAACTGACCCCTAGAAACATTTGTAATATAACCTGTTTTTCAAAACCTGTTGGGAATGACCAATTAAAGCTCCTGTTTGATACATATATTTCCATCATTTATTTTCTTTTGGACGCATGTGATATATTTTTTGCTTCGGATTTGCAATCATGGTATGAACGATCAAATGGATAACATTCTTGAAAAATTACTCAGTGTATATAATATATAATCAACCTCACACATCTTGCTTAAAATGATTTCATGTTACCCATTTTCCTGAACGTTTATGCTTTAGTATGTTGAATGGAATTTTGATCACATATTTATTTATCTTCAAAATGAACTGTCTAAGGCAGTGTTGCCACAAAGTTGCAATTGATCACAAAACAACTGCTAATCAGTTTCCAATTGGAATGCACATTTCATTCCTGCATTGCCTGCGCTGTTGACAAGACGCATATGAAACAATGGTTTTCATTGGTCCCTATTAACTGCAACTTACAATTGCTTGCTACCTTGTAGTAACACCCCCTAAGAAAATGTTTACATCGATTTAATCATATTGCAAGCAATTTTCATATTTTTTTGGCTTATGAAACATACTAAAAAATGTTACATTTTGAAAGGCATCTATGTATGAATTATAGCCATTATGATTTAAAAAAGCATGCACATAACTACTGGTACATAATTTAATTACGAGTATTTCCCTGATACAATATTATTCAAGGAGGGAATGATACATGTATACATTATTGTTTTCAATCTTGTCGTTTTCTAAAATTAGGCGTAAATAAATATCAAGGAAATGAAAATATCTTAAGGAATGATTATGGATGTATTCATATTACTATGTTCTATAGTTTACCTAATTCATATAGGTCATAAACAGGAAAACAGAAGATTCATAATGGTTTCATGAAAAAAAAATAAATGAATCAAATCATAATGCTGAATTTGGCACATTTTCAGTGCAAAAAAAGCTTTAAAAATGATGTAAACGGTGAAGAAAAACGGGAAAAAACAACAAAATTAGAGTCTTGAGAGTAATGGACAATATCAAATGCCTTTTACAAGGGCATCAGAATAAACATACAACATTATGAATTCACCAGAGCCACTTTTCAACCTATTATCATATCCCACAAAACACCTATTTCATATATCAAAACCTAGACTAACGTACATAATATTCATAATATTAAAAGAAAGAAGAATAAGGCAACCGATACGGTCTTTGGATATGATAGGACAATTTTCATACAAATATTAACACGTTGGCTAGCAATCAGTAGACTTGCTCATGATAGCATTTCCCTATTGCAACATACCCCTAACATTAAATACAAGTGTGACTTAGGGGGTGTTGCTCAAAATCAACTGCAAATCAACTGCAATTTTGCAAATTGTAACACACATTATCATTCGCGCCAGGTATGCGCATATAACAACACGCGTATAATAATGAACGGCTTTTGTATTACGCTTATCAATTCATGAGAATTCCCTAAGCGCTCTACAATTGCAGCATTATTACCCTGGCTTTAGCCCGGCAGCCACCAGCTCAGCGCACTTGGCATTTCAAGGAATGTATATTCCTACCAGGTACCCATTCACCTCACCTGGGTTGAGTGCAGCACAATGTGGATGAATTTCTTGCTGATTCTGATTGGCGCATTCCGATAAACCGCAACTTGCGATCAATTGCAACCTTTGAGCAACACCCCCTTAGAGCGGTGGTACATACATGTACATACACTGTGAGACCAAGAACAAAAAATTGTTTAGATGCCCTCTGATGCCATTTTTTTTCAAACAAGTGTTGGTCACTTTTTTTTTAGATATATAATTTTTTTCAAAACACATATTACACAAATCATGAGGAAAGAAAGACCTAGATCGGGGTGAAATGCCAAAAAGCACCTAAAAATGTTTTTTTTTTTCAGGTCATATTTCACACGTTTGTTGATAATTTTACTGCGATATTAAAAATTTTAGTGAAAAGCAACAAATAAAAAGTTCAGGGGCCTGTTACATAAAAGATGCAATAAAACTTACGATAAATATTAATCGTAAGTCTATGGCAAAGTGTGTACCAAAGAGATACGATTAATTGCAAAATTTATTGTATCTCGTTATGTTACAGGCCCCAGGTCAGGCAATTTTTAGAGGGTTGGTTGTTCGGTGGAGAGCATCCAAACAATTTTTGTTTGCCTAATCATGCACTATAACAAAATCAGTGAGACTGACACTTATAATCTGTCACATACTGACCAAAAATCTCAATAACTACAGCTAACAACATCTAAGTTTAGATTCAGTAAGAATAAAGTTACGGATGGAATAACAAAAGTGCTAAAAATACACATAATTACGTAATGGGAGGAATGAAACCATAAAAAGATACATAAATATTAGGTGAGACATAATTCACAGGATATTTGGGAAAAAAAAGAAAAGATGACATAGGGTAGAAGTTTTTCATGAACTACAAGATGAGGTGTATTCTAACCATATCCCTTACAATATATCTAGCACACTAATACAAAAATGGCATAAATTCATTGAAGAGTTTTCCTTAGTGAGGTATATGTTTACTAATTACTGGAACATAATAGTCTCCATTTATAAATCATATCAATGCAATCTGCTAGAAAGAGCAAGAGTGCCTGATATTGAAGACTATCACTACATGTACTAATCAGTGCTGCCTGGGTCATAGTCTTCTTCTCCAAACACAAATACTGCCAACATGATATAAACTATTTTCAAAAAATTAAATTTAACGAAAATTCAATGGTCCTTTGTAATGCTATTCAAATCGGAACCGATTGTTGTGTCCACACAGTTGAATACACAGCCTCTGGTTCTATTGTCTGTGGTCCACTTAACTTTTTGGAAATAGTTTATATCGTGTTTGTCATTCATATGTAATTAATATGTAATGAATTCATTATTATCAACAAAGTACCTGGGTTGGGTCTTTGCTTATAGACTAGAACACTGACATGTAGATCCAGAGGGCATTTTCTGAAACTTTTTGCACCGACAAGCAATATTTTCATCCAATAAAAAATCGAGAATTTCATTGAATTTAGTCAGCACTGACTAATGGTCATTGTGACAAGCTTCATGAAAGGCCTTCAAAAATTAAAACGTGAATAACTATTAAAACTTCATATTTTTCTTGTGAAATAAAGTATGCCAACATTCATTAAGAATGCAATCTACATGAGAATAAATTTCATTAAATTAAATGGTTGGCAATGATGATCTTACTATAAAACAAAAGAATTACTAGTGAATTCAAAATAAATGCCATGCTATGGAAACGGGGAAAATACCATTTATAATGAACTTTTCGAAAAATGATATACATGTATGTGAAAACTTGCACGGTGAACTTTCAAGTTTAATAAACCATTCAGCATGCACGATACAAAAATAAAACAATCGGTTTGAGACATGAAGCTCTAACCGTATTTCTTGCACAATACATTATTTTGCACAATATCTACTTTCTGAATTGCATTTGTAAGTATTTCAACATAAAAGAGTTGATGTCTATGATTTTCATATCGTTGGTGGGCTGATAAAACCTTGTATCTCATTTTTACGTAATTTTTTAAAAAAATAACCTTGTACCATGGGTGGTTTAGGCTTCAATTTGAAAAGAGTGTCTGTAGCACAGTACATAGTCCTTTGTCTCATTCACTATATAGCGTTAAGGTGGCCACGTTTTAGGGCTCTCCTGGACAGTTCTCATCTTTGAGATACAAGGTTTTATCAGCCCTCTGACGATATCAAAAATAGGAGGTTGACTACAAACTAATAGATGATACATGCTTGGAAAAAGAAGAATAGGAATATGAAGATAAAGGAAAAGAAATAAAAAAAAAGAGAATCACAAACACGGAAAAGTGTTCGACATACATAATCTGTATCAAAGAGCTTTCATAATGCAAAGCTCAATACCAAATATTACAAGTACATGCAGAAGTTTTTCCAATACTCTTTCTTAGTTTACTCTATTCATTCATTTTAATACTGTTCCTTCCTGATTCCAAATCTCCTGCATAGCAAACCACCAAAGACACAAATGTGCAATCAACATTCAACAATACTCTTTTCCACAACGATTCAGCTTAAAAAAAATATACGAAATACATTTTGTTCCGCTCGAAACAACAACAATATGCACATGTACAATAGACGACAGGTTTCATTCATTGCCCAAAATAAAATTGCAGCAACACAATATTTTGTTCTTCCATAAAACAGGCAGAAAACTAAAGTTCATCTCGAAGATGCACGTTTATGCACATTAAGTCACATGACCTACATGTAGATAGTCACATGACCACCCTCATACATGGATATACAGACAACACATTCTCATAGAGCACACATATACTTACAGCTGATAATCTAGTATGACGTTACACAGTACGAATAGGACTAGACTTGCGCAGCAGTTGGACTGTCTTTAACAAGAGGGTAATAGGAGGATCGGGATAATGATATTGATAAGAATGGCATATAGTATGCAACTAAAACCAACTTCTAAATGGCACTCATGGTACTGTTACACTGTATATACCTTTTTTTGGTTGACGATTTCTGGCCAAGGTTCTTTGAATTCTAAACGAACAAAGTTACAAAATGACACATTGGTTTTTAACAATAAATTTCTCATATCCGATCCTCTTGCTTGAATGATAAACATAGCACCTCATGAACAGACTTGCTTGTTTAGAAAGTGTATCTTGTGCGGTGTTTCCCCAAGTCATACTACAAGGTAAAGAAACAATCTTAAGAACAGAGTTCGGTTATATTGAGTGTTATACTCATAAGATTCTAAATAATTCAGTACAAGAACTGATACCGGATACCATAACTCCACACTATTCCGCCCAGTTGACACGCCAGAGATCGTAATCAAGGATAATATCTCAGGACCAACTGTTCAAGGATAAAAAATTCACAGTTCTTTGGTGTAACCCTACAATTATTCCTGTTACATTACTGTGCTGTGACAGTCGCGCTGTGACGATGTCGGCTACCGAAACTCCAACGCTACTCCGCCTAGTTGATACGCCAGAGATCGTAATCATGGATAATGTCTCAGGACCAACTGTTCAAGGATAAAAAATTCACAGTTCTTTGGTGTTACCCTATAATCATTGCTGTTACATTTCTGTGCTATGACCGTCGCGCTGTGACAATGTCTGCTACCATAACTCCAACGCTACTCCAATTCGGTGCTATTTCAGAGATTGTTATCAAGGATAACATCTCGAGGATAAAAAATTTACAGTTCTTTGGCACAATCCTACAATTGTTTCTCTGCAACATTGCTGTGCTGTGACCCTCGCGCTGTGACAATGTCCGCAACCGTAACTCCGACGCTACTTCGCCTAGTAGACATNCCCTCGCGCTGTGACAATGTCCGCAACCGTAACTCCGACGCTACTTCGCCTGGTCGACATTCCAGAAATGGTTGTCCATCGATGTGTCTTTGGGTCGTAACGCTCAGCGCTGTTCAAGCTACTGCTGCCATCATTGCCTCCTACCACATAGAGTTGTCCATCAAGAGCTATTGCATCATGGGTACTCCTAAAGTAGAAGAAGAAAAAAAACAATTATTGAATTTAAAATGGTGATTGGTTTTCAAAAAAATCAAGTGGAATAACATATTGGTAATCAACAGTATCGCTTTTAGGTTACAAAGTTATCTAAAGATGACCTCAAGGGCTCAGTTTGATAGTTTTTTGGAAATGATAGGAAGCATCATGCATCTATCAGTCTCCTCCATCAATAACATCAAGTCAACTTTTTTCGAAAAATTAAGTCGAACACCAATTCAACGCTCCTTTGTATTGCTATTCAAATCAGAACCGGCTTGCGATTGTTGTGGACACACAGTTCAATACACGGCGTACGGCTCTATTGTCCATGACCCATTTTATTTTGCTGAAATAGTTTATATCGTGTTTAATCTGAAATATATGGAAATAATTCAATATGTCGGATGGGACACAGATCAATGCTCTAAGTACTTGCGAGGAAAAACACTACATAATTCCATTACAAAACAACATTTTCCCCAATAAAAAAATAATTGGTATGTTAATTCAAGATCATAGCTTCAGAAGATTATTATCCAAACATTTTTTTACATGTAGTCAGTCGTTATAATGCAACACTGCATACCCCTGGCTGCCGTCGCCTTGTAGGTGTGGTTGAGACTGCAGCCTTATTTTCCCTGATTAAATTAACGTCATTTCTAGTTGATAATGTTTGATTCAACGTGTGCGGTGGGGACAAGGTCTTTTGGACGGAGAGAGCGGCTTCGATCAAGCATTAGCAGTGGGTGGGTCCAATCGGGAGAGAAATACCTCCCTCTTGTTCTGCTGAAATATATCAAACAGGTGTCGCGTGGTGGGTCGTGGGGGTGCGTTCTTTCGCTTGAATTGGGCTGTTGCAGGTGCCTGTGCCTGAACAGGTTGTTTGCTTTGTCCAAGGTCCTTTGTCTCTTCCGCTCACGTTGATTGCTTTACTTTTTTCAGGAGATCGTGGGTTCGATTCCTACCCGAGAATGCCTGTGAATTTTTTTCCACAGCTTCTCGGTAAAGCACTGTCAATCAGTGTTTATCCATGTTGGGATAAGGTAAGAATTATTTCAATAATTTATCTACCCAACACAAAAATCATGCAATTGATATTTTTTCTGTGAGTTGAAAAATTCTTGTTATTATTGGTAAGCGTTCAATGAAATACAATATTGCGATACTGAAAAGATAAATCAATACATCCGATTCGGATGAAAGAAAAAAAATAATGCATAATACAGTCAAAATTGGGAAATTTTACAACATAGAATCAACCCTCACCTTCTGACAGACATAGAGGGCAGCGGTTCCCAGAGGTTGATCTCGGGATTGAAGCTCTCCGCACTGCTCAGCGACATCGCCCCATCGCTACCACCGACCACAAACAGCTGATTGGCTATCACTGCCACGCCCATGCTGACACGACGGTTGATCATGTTGGGGATTATGGCCCAGCTATTGGTCCGAGGGTCGTATTTTTCGATGCTAGAGAGAGGCGAGGAGCCGTCGTAGCCACCTACTGCGTAAAGGCATCCACCTAGTAAAAAAGAAAGCGATAACATGTCTAAAATGCATGAGAAGTGTGTGTAAAATGATGGTAAAAATCTTTCATGCATGAGTAGTATGTGTAAAATGATGGTAAAAAGTCTTTCATGCATGAGTAATATGTATAAAATGAGTAATATGTGTAAAATGAGAGTAAAAAGAGATCTTTCATGAGTAATTCTGATCCAGAGGCGCCGTGGTGTAGTGGTCATGACTCTCGCCTTTCAACCAGAGGGTCGTAGGTTCGAATCGCACCCATGGCATCAATTTCCTTCAGCAAGAAATCCGTCCATTTTGTGCTGCACTCAACCCAGGTGAGATGAATGGATACCTGGTGGGGTTATCTATTCCTTGAAATGCAAAGTGTGCTGGTGGCTGCCGGGCTAAAGCCAGGGTAATAATAATGGAAAGTGCCTTGAGCACTCAGCAGAGTGGATATGTGCGTCGTATAAATTGCATCAATTATCATTACTACATACAGACATCCACCAATTACAATGCATCACAGGAGGAAAGGGGTAGGTGGCTTTTACTTCTTCAAAGAATAAAAATGTATCTGCCTACCTCTAAAGATGAAATATCTTACTCTGAGTTTGCTAAGATCAAATTTTACATCCAAGAAGATAAAAAAATCCTACAATCAAACCAGATTTTAAAGACTTAATCTGCACAAGCAAAATCTTGATTTCATTAAAAGCAGAAAAATTACACAAACAGATCAAAATAAGTTTGAAGCAAATCGGACAATAAATGAGAAATTTCTGAATATCTAAACGTTATAACTCAACAGTTGTTTGTCGTGCAAATTGGCAACGTTGTCTAACATATGACCTAGTTCACGCACTTCTCTGCAAGCAGTTTATTATATCTTATTGTTTAAAACATCACCCCTTTCAATGCTTAACACAAAAAGAACAATTTTTTGTTGATATATACATGAGTACAGATACATTCATTGATCACACGTGACCGAAAGTCACGTGTTATGACAAATGCCATAGTGTAATATGATAATCACCAAGAGTCAATCATTATCGTTAAAATATTCATAACTTTCATATTTCTTGTCGGATTTACTTCAAACTTTTGTTGATCTGTTCGACTTGCTTTTTTGCTTCTAATCAAAGCAAGATTTTTCTGGCGAAGACAAAGTCTTTAATAGGCACACATGAACATAAACATGTATTAATATCAGTTGATATACAGAGCTGTACTGATAAGGCTCTACACAGAGAAAGCCAGTTGGTAGGGATGCTGTTTATGAAACTGTACTGGGCAAAGAAGATATATGCTTGCTTGCCCTCAGCCGACCGACCCTCTGAAAATGGCAAGACATAAACTTTTCATTCTTTTTTTTTCATACTTTTTTAAAATTTTCATTCAAATTTCAAATGATCACATTAAAATTAAAGAAAAAATATGAGATGTCCTTTGACTTTACACCCCCTTGTAACTATTTAAAGATGAAAAGTGTTCCTGAAATAAGATATTATTCCCCCAACAGACACTATAAAAAAAAGACATTCGAGGGCAACCATACAATTTCCTTTTTTTTCTTACTGTCACAGACTTTAAAAGGAAAAATCAACCAAAGTTGACAGATTCAGCTCATTTCCCACTCACCAAGTGCAGCCACCTTCACGTATCTCCTCTTGGTCGACATGGGGGCTATAGACGTCCACGAGTTTGTCAGAGGGTCGTATCGCTCGGCGCTGTTCAGGCAAGATGCGCCGTCGTATCCTCCAACAGCATAGAGGAGACCGTTGAGGACCGCTACACCCAGGGCGCTCCGTTTGGTGCCTAATGGGGCCAGCTCGCACCACGAATGCGACTGTGTGTTGTAGCATTCTACAGAGGCTAGATCGTGGGATCCATCATACCTGTAATTGTAGGTGATTGGGAAAGAGACAATGTCCATAGGAATACTGTATAGTACAGATAACATTTTCGCTGTTTTTTTTATTTTCAGAGATTTCACGACCATAAGTTCGCTAAAATTTTCATTCACTAGAACCCCCATAGACTTGTGTCAAATGATCTTACATAACATTACAATGACAACATGCTAATGTTTGAAAACGTCTGAAATTCAATACTTTGGCTAAAATTTATGTATGCTAAAATATTGGCTTTTACAGTACATGCCTGAAAATTGCAATAAACTCTACAGTTATTCTATCAAGATTAATGTGTTCAGTTTAACCAAAATTTGGAAAAATTTGAGGTATGCAATAGTACAAGATTGGAAATTAAACCTAATAAAAACAGAACAAAAACAGGTGAAACTTAATCAATCACGGTTAAAATGATTGCTTCAGTTTCAAGTACCTAGACGAAAGCTGTACAAATAATTTTCACACCAAAAATGAAATGGTGTACATGTCATCAGGTACATGTATTACAATTGTTTGTAAAGTTACACATATTTCCTGACCCTAATGAAAAACAGCTAAAAAAAAAAAACCACCCAAAACAAAAAAACAGAAATATGATAAAAGTATAAATTACGATAAACATTAATAGCAAGTCTATGGCAGAACGTGTACCATAGAGATATGATTGAGTTGCAACTAATCTTTTCTCTTTTATGTTACAGGGCCCAAAAAGTGAGTTAACTAGAAATATCTAAAGTCACCTTTTCTTCACTATTCATATGGTACACCTAGGACAAAGAATTGAAAATGTCTCCTCTACCACTTAAAATGATGATGATAATAATAATAATGATAATGATATCAATAATGATCATGATGATGATGATTATAATAACAATATTAATAACAATAACAATAGGTACATGTATAACTGTTTTTGTATAAACTTACCCTCCGATAGCATAAATAACTTTTCCAATGGCAGCAGCCCCTAGTCTTGCTCGACGAACGTTCATTGTAGCCATAGGCCTCCATGAGTTGAGTAAAGGATCATAACATTCACATTCGTTGTGTATTGCAAACAAACTGCCCCCACCTGTAATAGAAAAAGTATAGGATATCATTATCAGCATCATCATCATCACCAAAAACACCACATCTATCACCATGATTATCACTTTCATCATCACGACCATCATTATCATCATCATCATCATCATCATCATCATTATCACGATCATTATTTTCACCACCATTTTCACCATCACCACCACTGTATTCATTATTATTAACATCACTACCATCTCCATCATCAACATCATCATCATCATCATCATCACCATCACCACCAATTTAATCATTATCATCATCATCATCATTATCATTACCATCATCATCATCATCACCATCATCATCATCATCATCATCTTCATCATCATCATCATCATCATCATCATCATCATCATCACCATCACCACCAATTTATTTATTATCATCATCATCATCATCATCATTACCATCATCATCATCATCATCACCATCATCATCATCATCATCATCACCATCATCATCATCATTATCATTACCATCATCATCATTATCATCATCATCATTATCATCACTATCACCCTCACCACCATCACCACTAACATCGTCATTATCATTATGATACTGACCTACTGCAAATAGTACTGGCACTTGTAATGGGTTCTGTCGTAATCTTGTTCGTGGCGATTGAAGAGTTGATCGTTGCTCGGGCAGTAGATGATATTTCATTGCTTCTATTAATAGATCTTTGCAGCCGTTACACTGCTGCACGATTGGGTGGGCTTCAACTTGGGACACTAAGAAGTCTCGGTTCAGGAGAGGTAGGCGGACACATCGTATAAGCTGAAAAGGTAGTACAGTGTATCACAACGATATTAAAATGATGAAGAAGGTTGTAATTGGTTGGGGATGATCTGAATTTCAAGTTTTAATTTTCATGGCAAATTAGCATGGGCTGGTCCACCTCTAAAATTGATCTTTGATTCGATACAAACTTATAGTACTGTATCATGAGCTGAAATTTGGGCTAGGCTTTTATTTTTTAGAATTTTGCAACCATAAATTTGCTAAAATTTTCATTCATTAAGAGTCTGGATGGAAACAATGATCTTTAAAACGTTGAAGTAAACACTTTTCATGGCAAAGGTCTGAAATTTAGCAAATTAACTGAAGTTTATGTAGTTACACTAAACTATTGGCTTTTTACAGTGCATTTACGAAATTGCATACTGAGTCTAAGCAATTACATACATAAAAATACATGAAACAAAAGAACATTAAAAAAATCTATCAAAGAAATAGTAACTATGTAATTTCAACCAGAATACACCTACTCAAAACAAGTTATGATTCACTTTTATAATATGATACTTCAGAATATTAATACTTTTCAGGATGTCTAATGGAGTGAGAGACATCATTCACTAACTAAAATCATCCTTGTGTGACATTGATTTCAGTGTCTTTGACAACATTCAAAACAGTTATTTTGTTATTTACAATTTTGATTAAAAATACACATTTCAAAGTGATTCTGAACTTTTTTAGTAGTGTACATGTATATATAGAGGAGGTTTAAAATAACAAAGTGAAATTCATAAAATGTATGCTATAAAACATCACTCATAAGTTGGAAAGCTTCTAAGAGGGTATTGTTCAAAAGTTGCAATTGATTGTAAATCAGCTGCAAATCAGTTGCAAATTGCAACATGCATTTTCATTCGCGCATGATATGCACTTCTAACAAAATGCGCACGAAACAATGATTTTGATTGGCGCGTTCCAATCAACTGCAACTTGCGATTAATTGCAACTTTTGAACAACACCCCGTAAGATGTGTATTTTTGATAAAATGAAATGAAACTCACCCGACTGACTGCATCTTTTCTTTCATCTTCGTTGAACTGAAGCCATTGTATAACAGCACTAAACACCTCTTCTTCTGATGTTACATTCAGCTGTTCACTGGAAACCATTTGTTCCACCTGCAAACAATCAGGAAAATACTCAAATTAAGATTTTGGTCTTGCAATCGGTAAATGATGTTCGTTTACTCTTAACAGACATTGTATAACAGCACTAAAGACCTCTTCTTCTGATGTGACGTTCAGCTGTTCACTGGAAACCATTTGTTCCACCTGCAAAACAATCAGTGATAGAATTAGGATTTTCACCTTTAGGTTGCTTCAAGAATTTTTTTCCCGACTTGCCTAGTTGGGCAACTAAATTTTTAATTCACTTGCCAAAACAAAGTTTCTCTTGCCCAAAATTGATGGCCAATGCTTCTTGCACAAGTAGAATTACACTGTTACTGGCCTAATTGGGCAAGTGATAATTGCATTTACTTGCCCAACATTTACATTTGGTTGCTGCTGGCATGTGGGCAAGTAGGATTGCAGCACCTGCTTCAGAAAATTGGTAAATGAAATTTTATTGTTCTTAACAGCCATTGTAAAAACATCACTAAACACTTCTTTTTCTGATGTAACATTCAGCTGCTCACTAGAAACCATTTGTTCCACCTGCAACACAATCAGAAGTGTATTATTCTTAATGATTTTGGTCTTAAAGGGGAACCAGCCGTTGGAATTATCGTGCTGAATGTATTGAATGAAGAAATATCAGATGAACTAACTTTGAAAATTTAGCAAAATCGGACAAGTTATGAATTTTCATAGTCACTGAGATATGACGATCCCTACCGCTGATGGGGATCTGTGCGACCGGAAAATTCGAAGGAATCTGTGATGTCATGTCGGAAAACTGGACAAGTATAATAGGTTTGCAGCACCCTGCTTCAGAAAATTGATAAATGAAGTCAGCTTGTTCTTAACAGCCATTGTATAACAGCACTAAACACCTCTTCTTCTGATGTAACATTTATCTGCTCACTGGAAACCATTTGTTCCATCTGCAAAACAATCGGTGATAGAATTGGGATTTTCACCTTTAGGTTGCTTCAAGAATTTTTTTCACCACTTGCCTAGTGGGGCAACTCAATTTTTAAATCACTTGCCCAAACAAAGTTTCCCTTGCCCAAAATTGATGGCCACTGCTTCTTGCACAACTAGAATAAGACTGTTACTGGCCTAATTAGGCAAGTGATAATTTCATTTACTTGCCCAACAACTATATTTGGTTGCCCCAGGCATGTCGGCAAGCAGGTGTGCAGCACCCTGCTTCAGAAAATTGGTAAATGAAGTCGGCTTGTTCTTTTGTTCACTTGATTTACTCCTTTAAACTATTTTGTTAAAAATGTATTCATAACATACCTCTTGTTCAGGGAGTTGAAGGTACTCCTCTGTGTTGACAACATGACAGAAATTATAGAGGGCGTACTGCCTTGATGATTGCTCTAAATCGTAGCACCCATGAGTATCGGCGAATCGTCGGATTCCCAAGCAGTTTGATGGGTCGAGCTGACCAACTAGGAATTTACAGCAAGCGTCTCGGACGCTTTCCATTTGTAGTAAGCTGGCAGCTGGCAGAAGAGCCTATTAGAATAAATTATATCAAAATTGGTCAGTAACAATAAAACAAAAATATGGCAAGTATCACTAGATCATTCCTAATGATGATTGAAGTAAATCCCACCCCAGTAAATTATCATCAGCAAGAAATTCATCCATAATGTAGCACACTCTACCCAGGTGTGCTTGGATAACGTTGTGGTGTAGTGGATCTCACTGTCGCCTCTCGACTAGAGGGAGTTGATTCAAATCCCATCTCGTCATTAATTTCCTTCAGCAAGATACTTATCGATCATGTGCTGCACTCTACCCAGGGTTGTTTTTCATGAAACTGGTTGTAAAGGAAACAGACGGTAAAAACGACTGATGACCATTTCCTGCACTCTATGATAACTCCTGGCGCCAAATCGTAGCTGAGAAAGGGTCCCTACTCATTAATAGAGCTGTGCATAGGTCTACGAATTACAAACTTTATAAAACTTAACCCCAGTATGATTCGGTACTTGTTAGAAGGAGACCATGCTTTGGTCAAACAGCTTGAATTATATGACTGCAAGGTATTAAAGGTAGATTCGTGATGATCGTGATGCAAAAATTGATGCGAAACGAGCTGATGTATTCCCAAATTGCTTGACATGCCTAAATATAGCTGTGTACAAAATTAGGAGAATATTTTTACACGTATTGTGGCAAATTTTGCCATGAGAATGTCAATCAGTCGTTAACCTAAGGCGCGCTGAATGGATTGCACGGGGCCCGAGCGGTGGAGAATGACTTGAGCACCCAGTGGTATTGTATACTGCGTGTGAGTTTGCATTCATTTTGTACCTGAAGCATGTTAGTTAGGGAGCCCAGTGCACTTTGATCAAACGAACGAGGTACCAAGGTCTGGTCATTAGAACATATAGGAATAAATCCAGTATATGCAAATCTGGGCGTCTGCCGTGTCCTATCAGCTGCGTGTGGCCCCTAGGGCCACTTAAAATGGGCAAAAAAATGGGTCAGATCAAACATTCTAGGTACCACATGAAACAAATGTCAAATGAACGCATGAATGCCCCAGAGTAAGGAATGACCCATGACAGACAAAATTTCTGCTGCTTTGGGCCCCGACAGACGCCCTAAAAGGGGCCCAAAATTTGATTTAGATCAAACATAGGAGGTACCACTCAAAACCAGTTTGCAGTGGAAGCCTGAATGCCCCAGAGTAGAGAATGGTCCATGACAGACAAAATTTCTGCTGCTTTGGGCCCCGACAGACGCCCTTAAAATTTCGGTTCCCGATAAGGATGTGTACAAAATATAAATTTCATTTTCCCATAGGCCTGTGTACAAAGTCATCACAACATTCATGGATACATCAATTACATTGTATAAAGCGAAAAAAGGGAACGCTATTTACCTAAATATGCACATTTGATAAAATAAACATTGCGGAAATGTCAAAGGTCCCTGTATTTCTTACTTTCAGCCAGACGGGCACCTGTTTGGGCTCTGCAGACATCAAAAAGGGCCCAAAAACTAACATGGGAGGTACCACTCATAACCGGTTTGAAATGAAGGCATAGATTCCCCAGAATATTGAATGACCCATGACAGACAAAGTCTCTGCTGTTTTGGGCTCGACAGACGCCCTTAAAATCTCGGTTCCCCATAAGGATATGTACAAATTGAAAATTTCATTTTCCCATAGGGCTGTGTACAAATTAATTGTAACATTCATGTAATCATCAATTACCTCGTATGTAAAGGAAATAAATCACTTGAATATGCATATTTGATACAACAGAAATTGTGGAAAGGTCAAAGGCCCCTGTAAATCTTACTTTCAATCAAACGGCCACCTGTTTGGGCTTTGCAGACGCCAAAAAGGCCCAAAAGCTAACATGGGAGGTATTACCCAAAATAAGTTTTAAATGAAAGCATTAACACTATTGAATGACCCAAGACAGACACATTTCTGCGCATGGTTTAATGCAAAACTAAAATTATATTTGCCAAAAAGGCCCTCAAATCAGTTTTAAATGAAGCATAAATTTATACCCCCATAATTGAATGACCGATGATAGACAAAATTTCGATCCCACATAAGGATGTGTACAAAACAAAAAAAAAAATCCATATTTGGTTCTTACAGTGTAAGGTGTGAACAGTGTGTGCAAATTCATTATAATATTAATGGAATCATGTTTGCATGATAGCAATTACATATACCAACAAGTGCACATTTCAAACAATTATATTTATGGAAATTTCAATAGGACCCACTCTTTGACTTTCCATCAAAAAGGGCACCTGTTTAGGTTCGGCACATGCCAAAAAGGGTCCCACAAAACGAAAGGTATCACTCAAAATTAGTTTTGAATGAAAGCATGAACATATCACGGCTAATAAAAGACAAGTTTTATACTGCTTTGGGCTCTACAGATACCCTCAAACTTTTGATGTGTACAGAATCTCCATCGGTCTGCATGGGTTTAGCATTATTTTGTTATACATGCCATGAAATCAACAATATGCGTGAAAGGGAAACAAATACTAGAAAGTGACATTTGAAGGACCCAAAACAAATTGAACTCAGTAGAATAAGCAATGTCCCATCCCAAACCAGTTTTAAGTAAAAACAGGAACGCGCCAAATGAAAGAATTGCACTGCGTTATCCCCCGACAGACGAATTTGCGATGTTTGGCCCCCTTTAAGATTTTACATTAAATGAAGTTTAGATTTTGTTTATAGACCATGAGCGAAGTACACATAAATTTGTGTGTTTTCTGAAGGAAAAAAAAAACACACGCAAAGTTGAAATAAAGAATGTGAAGGGCCCCTCTTGACTTTACTATCCACAAAATGACACATGTTTGGGTTTGTACATGCACACGCCCTTTAATGACCCCAAAAGAATATTGTATCAAATGCTGTATCTGAAAAATAGAATCCAAATCCTGGAAACAAAGTAACAGGTAGTCACAAATTCATGACACGTGTAATTAATTTTAGTTTCGTCATCTATCAATATGAAAGATTTATATATAACAGTGTTAATACAATTTATTATCCCATAATTGCATCGATAATACATCATATTTGTTTGAGCGTTATTCCTTATTTCGGACAACTATTCGTAAGCTAAACATCGCAAGGTATTCGAAATTTCCTTACGAGCATTTTATAATTTAATTCGATCATTCTAATTGGAGGAATAAGAATAAATGAGATATCATAATTGTTATTCCATACATAACCCTATCGACGTCAAGATTTGAGGGGTATCTGATCGTGACCATCATTCTTTATCTGGGGGTATGAATT
>BQKZ01005562.1:14537-36734 GCA_036244855.1 Temnopleurus reevesii | reverse complement strand
CAAGACTCCATCGAGTCAAGTTCCCTTCCTTATGTGTTCTCCTGAGTTCATCTTTAGTTTATCTCCACGCTACCCTTTGATACTTTGAGGATTGAGAAAGACTTTATTTTATATCCCAACACCGTTCATTTCCCTACCCTACACATGTAAATGAACCTGTATATAGAGACCACCTGTTGTTAAAGACCACTTGTTCTGTTTCCCTTGTGTGGTCTTTGTAGACAGGTTTGACTGTATATACTATACAGTCAAACCTGTGTATTGTGGCCACTGTCTATAGTGCCCACCTGTCTATAGTGGCCACTTAAATTGACTCCCTCCAGGTGAAAATGCATGTTGTAGAACCTGTCTATAGAGGCCACCTGTCTACAGTGGCCACTTTTTCTGTTTCCCTTGGGGTGGCCATTATAGACAGGTTTGACTGTATCATTATCATTACATTTTATTCTAATCTTTTAATTCATCTATTCTATTTTTATTCTATTATTATAACTCTAACCAGTATGAATAAATAGAAAATTTAACAAGTGAAGAATGATACTTTAATCATTATGTAACAATTACCTATCTTTGTGCACATCTTCAGTTTTGTATATATGTTGATATTTTTGTTGTATTCTGACTTGTTTGTACTTTATCAAAGATAAAACCAAACCAAACCAATATAAAAGATCCCTGATAATTATCTGATTATGTGTATGCCTATCGGATTGTGCTGATACTAAGCTTGAATTGCCATCCAGAGACTGGTTGATGATATCGAAAGTGCTTTGAGCAGTCTTAGACATGATAAGGTGCTATATGAATCCAAGATATTATCATTATAATTAATAGCTTAAACAGCACACTTACAATGATTTTAGACAAGATAAGAAGGTACAACAATAAGATATGTCGACCAAGCTGGTGCCTCTCTGACTCGTTAAGAATCACCGCATCCTCCTCATCCTGTCGGCTTAGCTCCTTCATATTTCTTCTCAGGAGAAGGCGTCGACACTCCCCGCTCTGGTACCGGGAGCATCCGAAGCGCCGGCTGCACATCTGACGGTGGATGGCCGCGTTGAGCGTCGGCAGGTCCTCGATGTCGGAGAGGCGGCAAGATCCGTTGGCCGATGAGGAGGAGGAGGAGGATGAGGAGTAGGATGATGTTGATGCAGAGTTGTTGCTGTTGCATACGTGGGTGGGGGAGTCCTCAGAAGTATTACCTGGAATGATTGAGAGGATATAGATTTCACAAAGAGAAATTCTGACAAGTTATAAGATTTAAATTAGCCAATGCCAAATGCAATTAGGTGCCTGTGAATGCACACTTGCTCACTGTTATTTCGGCTAATGGAAAGGGAAATAGCTGTCGATCAAATCACAAAATACATGTATACATGGATCCTCCCTAATAAATTCATCCAAACTGTGCTGCATCAACACAAATGGCATGAATGGGTTTTGGCAGAATTAAATTAATTGTAGCCTTGCTATAGCTACAATAATGCAAACCAGTTGGTCAGTCAGATGGTTAGCCTATTAACTTTAAAATGTTAATGAGAACATGGTATTCAAATCTTAATACCTTCTTTGTTTACACTCTGTTTGTTGCTCAGCCCAACATTATCTCTGCTCTCACTCTCACTTTCCTCAAGAGTCTTGCCCAAGAAGAAGTTGGTACTCATTCCGGCAGAACTGACCAATCTGATGGTTCACATTAAACTAACTTTAAAACATAGAGGGAAACAGAGTTTAAATCTTCCTACCTTCTTTGTTTACACTCTGTTTGTTGCTCAGCCCGACATTATCTCTACTCTCGCTCTCACTCTCCTCCAAGTCTTGCCCAAGAAGAGGTTTGTACTCACTCTGGAAGAACCGATCAATCTGATGGTTTACATTATACTAACTTTAAAACGTAGAGGGAAACAGAGTCTACACCTTTCCTACCTTCTTTGTTTACACTCTGCTTGTTGCTCAGTCCGACATTATCTCTACTCTCGCTCTCCTCAGAGTCTTGCCCAAGGAGAGGTTGGTACTCATTCCGGCAGAACCGACCAATCTGATGGTTTACATTATACTAACTTAAAAAAAGTAGAGGAAAACAGAGTCTTCATTTTTCCTACCTTCTTTGTTTACACTCTGTTTGTTGCTCAGCCCAACATTATCTCTACTCTCACTCTCGCTCTCCTCTGAGTCTTGCCCAAGGAGAGGTTGGTATTCATTACGGCGGAACCGGTCAGTCCGATGCAGGGCAACGAGCGATGTTATGGCGATGATGATGTTGAGGAGGAGAATGATGATGCTGGCAATAAGCTGATAAGGGAAAGTGATGGAAAAAGAGATATATTCAGTTAATATGCTCCTAGGTCATGTTATAATTTCCTGAAATGGCGCTTCAAAATCCTGACAATTGAATTTTCCTGATACTTTTCCACAAATGCCTATGATTTGGAGCTTGTAATATTATAGATGCAATTACACTTTACAATAAACAACAATTGTAAGTCTTCGGCAAAACGCGTACCACAGAGATACGATTAAGTTTCAATTTATTGAATCTCTTTTTTATAATATGGAACAGACCCCTGAACAGGCATGAACTAATTTTCATATAAATTCAAGGCTTTAATCACAAGTATACGACAGAGATTATGGTTCTCGCTGTCATTTTTTTCCTCACAGGCTTATATTTTGCACAGATGTTGTGTTGTTTTCATTCTACTCTTTTACCCTGGGATACAGTGAACAAAGGATAACACATGTACTACTAAAAAAGAGTAATGATAAATAATTTGCATGCGAATGTGGAGAACAATATGTCGGGAATTTCATGAAATCCTATGAGAGCATTATTTTTATGATAAATACCACATTTTCCTTCAAAATCCATTACCTACTTAACAAGTCTGCTATTACTGCGGTCATTACAAGAATTAGTGTATTAGTATAGTAATACCTGTTGATTAGTGATCTCATATAAGACATCCACATCATCATCATGCCATGGGATCACTGCCACAAGGATCCCCACTGTCATCACTGGTATCCTAAAAAAAAAAAGCAGTGAAAAGTTCAATTTTTTGGTTAATTTTATCCAATGTGGTGACAAGAAAGTGCAGATGTATTTCTCTAACTTTTTTTCATTTTTATTTCTCCTCTAGAATTGAATGAATATTAAAGCCCAAGTATAGTTTTGGTAAAGATGGAGAAATGTGAATTTTGGGGATGTTTATCATGACATGTAATTCTTATACACATTTTGAGACCATAGCATATTCTATTTACGAACTGATTCTTGTGAAAATTTGAATTTGACCGTTAAATCATATTTAGCCCCCTCTCTTGGTTATAGCATTATTTTGCTCGTTATCGAGCGTATACAAAGTTATTTCCGAGATTTGACAATAGAATGATATAGAGATATACAAAACAATTAAATTCTGAAATTTTCATCCAATTCTGAGCATGGGAAGTTGTCCTTTATCAAGAAAGAAAATATTGAATTAGCATGGTGAAGCACCACGCTAAAAAGTTTGCACATTTTAGGTTATAGCTTTTCCAAAACTCGTTCATTTTTCGCACAATCTTTTGTGCAATATGTTTATGACACTATATTTCATTTCATATAAATTTGAAGACAAAATCTAATGATAAAATTATTCGCTTTTACCAAAACTGTACTTGGGCTTTAAGTGAAAACTGTTTAATATTCTACAACTGCAGATATGATTGATGTAGAGCTTTGTAAACATTGTGAAAGCAATATGTATAAAGGCAAATGTACATCTAATTACAAAGGTATGAATTATCCTACAACTTTAAATAACAAGATCATCATCACATCATCATTCTAAATTGCAATTTATTTATGTATGTCCAAAAAAGCATCATGTGCACAAACACTGTAATGTCGAAATAACCCATCATTGTAGAAAGCATCCTACTTACAATTATCATCACAGGAATTATCACCATCAGAAGGATGATGATGATCATCATTATCACCATCACCACCACCATTTCCATGACTATCATCACCATCATTATCATTATCGCCATCATCATCATCATCTGCAACATCATCATCATCATCATTATCATCATCATCATCATAAACATCACCATCTTTATCATCATAAGTCCTACTTGCCATCGATGGTATTATTATAATCATCACCAATACTGACATCACCAACACCATCAGAATCATCATTACCACACCATGAAAACCACTTCTAACATCACCACCTTCATTATCATCACCTCCATCATGATTATTATCATCACCACCTTCCTCAAAACTGACAAAAGCATTTCTTCCACTCACCCCCAGCCGTAGAGATAAAACCATAAACGATGCCTAATCAAGTGCTGCGATATCTTAGCACAAATAATGATAGCGCCATCATCATCATCATCACCTCCATCATCACACCATCATCATCAAAACTATCAACGCCAACACCGTTTTTTTTTTTACTCACCCCCAGCCGTAGAGATAAAACCAGAACCGATGTCTTATCACATAACAGGTGCTGCGATATCTAAGCACAAACAATGACAGTGCCACCATACCCGTCCAGCACCGAGCGCCAAAGACTCCAGTGAGCATGACGATGAAGTGAATGATTTTACCCCAGTAAGTGTTGAACGTTATTATGTGACAGAGGATCACACCAAATGCTGCTAGCGCCTGTTTGAAAATACCAAGTAAAGAGAGTATAACAAATATAGCAAAACTTATGGAGCATGAACAACAAAATATAAAATTAAAGTAGGTTAACAGTTTATAATAATAAATCAAGGTAAATGTGGTATCGTACAAGCTGAAATTTTACGGGTGGTTTTATTATTGCAAAATTTTCGGTCTTGGCCTCAAAAAAAATTTCACTCTATTTGATGCACATTCAAGTGTGTATGAACACAGTGAAAATAACAGCACGCTAATATGTCGAACTGGTCCAAAATCACAAAAATATCTTGACAAAATATTCGCTTATACATCCCTAGCCCATGGACATGTAAAAAAGGGTCTCTGGAGATTTTCGAAAAGTGGACAGAAGAAAGTGTTCATTTCCTCTTACAGACGCTTTGAACAAAAATCCCTTTTTTTGATTGGTAAGCTGACAAGCATAAAAAGGGAACAGTCATCAAGATTATGTTCCTAACAACCTCCCAACACTATTAAAAAAATTGTTTTTGTTCCATTGTCTTTTCCTCATGGGGTAGACAAGCACAAAAACAAATAGCTTATTTATTTACAATATTTCTTGTCGGGGGATTTTCAACCTTTATATACCTGGTTGAACATATCAGTCATATTAATGCTATTATTGAAGTGTGATGGGGCACATTATAGTACATTTTTTTTAACTTACCTGCGCTGCAATGAGATTTGCTGTGAATTGGTGTGGGAAATGAGAAGTTTTTCTTCTCAGTACGAATATGATGAAAACCCAGATCTACAAGAAATGGACAAACAAGACAGTTGTTAAATTCATAAATTTAAATCAACAACAGGCATTCAGTGAGAGAAAGTCATTTTTTATTAATAGAAGTCTCAGTCAAGCTGAAAGCTGGCTTTGATAAAAGACCAGGGAAGAACTTTACTTTTCACATTTGATTATCAGTTTTAGACTTTGGGAAAGCATTCTCAACACTTATGGTTCTGTGTGAAAAATTAGCTTAAGAAAAAAAAACTTTTGTGTACATGTAGCAATTATGCTAAAATGTATAGCAAATTGTGATGCGATACTAGTAAAAATTGTTCCCTGAAGACCTTTACCAAGGTACACACAATCAATAAATAAATATAAACTCATAGAGAATACAAAATAGCCCTGGTCTAAATAAAAATTACTTAGTCCCTGGTTAAACTTAACCTCGCTATCAGAAGATTGGTGGATTTGTCTGAAGTTGTCTCATGCAGAGTCGTCTCAGACGGAACCTCCTGGAACTTGGACAAACAAGTCCAGTACCTATTTTAGTACGATAAAAACTACTTACTGCGGATGCGAGACCTATGCAGCTGACGTCAAAGGCACTATCTGACAGGGCACTGTGATATTGACCTTCTGTTGCCATGGGGATCATCACCATGGTAGCAGTAATAAACATGAAGGGGGCGGAGACAAAGGTGCAATACACCATGGCAGGAGCCATCTGTAGAGAGATGAAAAGAAATTATTTTGATTTGAAACGTTTAACAACCCATTTATCTATAAAAAAAAAATCAAATTTTTTATTTACTGAACACTTTTTACTTCAGGATACAAACAAAGGATCAATTAAAGAAACTATTGTTTTCACTTTGGAATGATGGTAATAACAATACATTGTGTACATGTAGCTCTATATATGTAGCACAGAAACAATATAAAAATTAACATCAATGGTGTATTATGAACCTAGGACCAACGGGATGAAACACATCAACAGTCCAAACCACATCATCAAGATGTTTCCACACTGATTAATGTAGTTTGGGTGCAAATTCAACTGGTTCCACAATTAAAAATGAAATAAGAAACATCATATTCTACCATAAAGAAACAATATTGACAGAAAGAAGTTAGTCACCTCTGGAGATATCTTTCATTCCTTTATCCTCTCAAATGTATGAACTTTATTTATAGTGACATGAAAAAATTTGACATAGCCCTCACCATATCGATCGACTGTTGATAGTATGTTGCATAGAGGAAGACGGTTGGTGCCGTGGGCAAAGACCCGTAGAGGAATCCGAATGATGCATATTCATCAGTCAGCGTTTGGTTGCTGCCACCAGGGCTTAGAACGTAGACTAGCTGGTTGCTGACAAGCGGAAGCACCAATCTACATCAATAATAAGAATTAAAATAATGCAACAATACATCAAATATCAAAATATGTCCAAAATGAATTCAAATCAACTGCAAATCAGTTCCAAATTGCAACATGCATTTTCATTTGAGCATGGTACATGTATGCACTTGTAACAAGACGTGCAAAAAGCAATGACTTTGATTGGCACAATCCGATCAACTGCAACTGCAATTGCATTTTTTAACAACACCCCCACAGTGTCATATTTAGTACAAACTGATGAAAGTGTAAATACTGGATATGCAGTGACAAGAATAATATCAAAGGCAGAAGAGCAAGGAAGAGCAAGATGAAGAAGAAAAAAAATTAATTTCATTTTAAATATTTAAATATTTGAATTCGTTATTAACTTTTTTCAAAACAAGAAGTGTACTATGAAACCATGAAAAGTTTTTGTGACTTGACACTTTCTGATGTCACAATGGCATGCACACAAGAGGCATGCCCTTGTGTGTGGGCTTGTGACAGATCAGTGACCGAACGGGGGGAAAATAAAAAAAATTGCTCCTTACAGATTGGGAGGGCTCAACACAGAATAACCACAACTGTGACGTAACAATGCGAGCGTGACTGTGATGAATGAAATTGAAAACTCTGTAATCAATTTGGACTAAAAATGAAGTTTCTAATGCTCACAAGATTAGAGGGCAAGTCAATAAAATAAGCTCACATTTTTGCAGCGATGAGCAGAGCAGGCGAGATGAGGGCCAGACCCGATTGCTGCTTGACTTTTCCGACCATGCTGATGCCTAAAAGGAAGAGAGCTGTAGCACCGAAGGAGTTCCCCAACGACGTCAGAATCTGTTCAATGATTGTTGGGAGGGTTTGCGATAAAGCGAAGTTGAAGATGATCGCCAAGAAGACTGTTGTGAAGACCGGGTTGGAGATTAGGCCTTTGAAGACATGCCTGTACAAAGGTCAAAGGTCAAAGGTAAAAGATTAGTATCAAATAAATATTGACATACAGGTAGCAAGAACAGACTCTTTTATGCTTACCATGCTACCAGTGCTTTGCTTTTTCTTCCATCTGAGCTTGACGCTTTATGGACAATATATGTAGAAATTTTATATAAGTGTCTATTTGGCAGAGGTTTGTACTCTCTTAATTCTTTGAAGAAACAAACCTCCTCATTAACTCTTTTACACTTACCAAGCTACAAGTGCTTTGCTTTTTCTCCCATCTGAACTTGATGATTTCTGGACTTCTAACGACAGGAATCCCCATGGGTTGAGGAACAATAAATTTATCGGTGCCAGAATGAAGATGTATTTAATAATGTCTGGATTGGTTGTGCTGTAAATTGCATTCACTGGAAAGAAAAAACAGAAAAAAGAAGGAGGATTAAATTACTACATGTCAATGAAACGTGTACAAGTAGTCTTAAGGGAATAAGTTTGCATATGTACAGATATATGTAGAGAAGACAAAATGTCATATCAATCCTCTGACTGAACTGACATGAATTACGACAGGCAATAAAAAGAACTTGAATATAAGTAATGCATCAATATCATAACATTTTTCTCCGCTGATAAACATTTGTGCCCTTTCACATGAACTGTACATTTTTAATGTAACAGATGGTACAGTACATAGTGCCAAAAATGTGGAGTACAGTGTACAAATGTTGACTGTGCATGTGCATGTCAAGGTACAATAAAAAAAACATATTATTTTTGTCAGACCCTTAAAGCCCAAGTACAGTTTTGGTAAAAGCGAATATTTTCATCACCAGATTTTATCTTCAAATCTATATGAAATGAATTATACAGTGTGTCTCAATAAAAACGTAACACTTTTGAAATGGTTGGCAAATTGAGCATATATGGTTTTATGAAGAAATGTTGATATGTATAGAAAGCTGAATGAATGACCTTTCTAATGATATGAAAAATTGGAAAAAAGAATAATGCTTCGATGAACAGTAATCACTTAAGTTAGATGTATGAAAACGTGCCTGCGCAGGATTTTCCTTCCAATTTTGGACAAGTAAGCTACTTGTAGCTTACAAAAAGATTGATCTGAGATACTTAGGATCGATGGATCAACAGGGTATTTTTATTAGATTGAATACCATTCCTTTTGTTCTGTTATTTATCAATTCCTAAAAACCACCGCCCCCACAAACACACACACACGCACACACTTCCACTCCCATCGTATTGTAAAAAAAAGTTAAATCTTTTTATGTAAGATGTTCATGTTGTTTTTATTTTCTTCTTATTTACAACTGCTTTGTTCATCTTAAAATGAAAGATCTGACAAAAATAATCNATCGAAGCATGATTCTTTTTTCCAATTTTTCATCTCATAAGAAAGGTCGATCTTTCAGCTTTCTATACATATCAACATTTCTTCATAAAACTATATATGCTCAATTTGCCAACCATTTCAAAAGTGTTACGTTTTTATTGAGACACACTGTAGTATCATAAACATAATACACAAAAGATTGTGCGAAAAATGAACGAGTTTTAGAAAAGCTATAACCTAAAATGTGCAAATTTTTATAGCGTGGTGCTTCACCACGCTATTTCAATATTTTCTTTCTCCCTATGCTCAGAATTGGAAGAAAATTTCATAATTTAACTGTTTTACAAGTGTATATCTCTATATCATTATATTGTCAAATCTTGGAGATAACTTTGTATATGCTCGATAACGACCAAAATAATGCTATAATCAGGAGAGGGCGCTAAATATGATTTAACGGTCAAATTCAAATTTTCAAAAGAATCAGTTCGTAAGAAAATATGCTATGGTCTAAAAATGTGTATAAGAATTACATGTCATGATAAATATCCCCAAAATTCACATTTCTTCATCTTTACCAAAACTGTACTTGGGCTTTAATGTGCCCTAAATGTTTGATGGTGTAAAAACTTTAGGCATCAATATCAATGTTTAGTGCTTCAAAAAAAGCTGAATATAAAAATGTGACCTACATAGGCTCACTGTGCAGGAATGTGTCTGTTATGGTTTATACATTTTTCGTTGATATTTTGACAATGCCTGCATAACTTTCCTTTTTAGCATTCTTTGTTGCTTTCTCATCAATTGGAATGTAATAACACAGTCCAGATATACGTAGCTTGATTTGATTTTTTTTTTAATAACATTTATATAATATTGGATGGCAATAAATGGAATACCAGGGAATATTGCGCGAGTTAGGGCAATATTGCACGAATCGAAGATGAGTGCAATATTGGCCCTAACGAGTGCAATATTCCCGGTCTTGGCTTTATATTGTACGGCTTAAAACTCCCATATAGATAATAATTAATTATAATGTGAAGTCAAAAAGGAGCTTGAACTTTCAATCCTAGCAGAATCTTAATCATACATGTAAGCAAAATGAAAAGGAAATGATGTGAACACACTATAACAAGAATATAGAAAAGGCTAAACAAGGAGGTGGAGAAAAAGAAAGAACAGGATATGAGGGGCAGCCAATCACAGAGCAAGGAGGGAAGAATAAAGTGTTCTCCAATACTTGAATCGATTTAACTTACCTATAGGGTAACCCAGAGCAAAGTCATTACTTTGTGTTGCAAACATACTGAACAGGCCAGCCTTGCCTAAGGCCTTAGTCCCACTCAGCAACAATGTTCCGATGTAGACAGCAGCAAACACAATGGCTTTCGATATCAGAATGCTGGCAAAAAATAACCAGTTTACCTGCAATACATAAGAGATTCAAACATAATAAATGCAGTAAGATATACTGTATTCTTTGTGAGTGAAATAATAAAAATAATGTGACCAGATTTCCACTATGTCCCATCAAGGCCTATAGATGTAAAACGCTTTTTCGTGGGACATGGTGGGACACTGTTCACAGTATCTTGATCAATACTGTACTTTTAATACAGGAATGAAAAAAATTCCCCCAAAGAATGAACAAAAAAGCAGAGGAAAATTTGTAGATTGATCATTATAATAATAATAATTCAATTTTTATCAAGCGCATATTAAACATATGAATTCTCTATGTGCTGTACAATTTTAACAATTTGCAATTTACAAATGACATAACTTTTTATTAGTTTTGATTCTAAGCATTTCCTATCTTCACTTCATACTGCAATACAGTCAAACCTGTCTTCACAGGGCTCCACCTGCCTTTAGTGGCCCCCTTAATTGGTTCCCTCAAGACGAATAATATAGAACCTGTCTATAGAGGTCATCTGTTTACAGTAGTCACTTTTTTAATATCTATAAAAACAGGTTTGACTGTACTCTCTCTGCTTAGTCTGTACAGTATTTTAAAAATGGATTATTCCCATTTGTAACTAATATTTATAGATTTTCACATCCGTAACATCAGTAGAATATAAGAAAATTTGTTGATCATGATGCCTGTCACGCAGCAGTACGATCTTTGGTTTTGTCACGATTGGACTACTGTAACTCTTTTCTTAATGGCATAGCTCTCTCTCAATTGCAGTCCCTCCAACTTCTACAAAACAAAGCAGCACGACTCATATATTGTAAATCTAAATATGATCATGTGTCCCATTTAATATCCGATCGTGCTGGTTTCGTATTAATAATCGCATAACGTATAAAACCTTGTCCCTCACAAATGTGTGAACAATCTTGCTCCAGTGTACCTTGCAGATCTACTCCTCCCTCATACATCTATAAAGTACAATACCCGTTATACAATGTCAAAAACACTCATCGTCCCTCGTACCAACAAACGCATACATGTACATGTACATGTAGGTGATAGGGCATTCTCTGTAACTGCCCCACGTATCTGGAATTCTCTACCCTTCACAATTAAGAATAGTCAAACACTCTCTTCATTTAAGAAGTGTCTCAAAACACAAGCTTTTCTTGTAATTGTATTATATTCTCCATTGATATGTTAATTTGCTTGTTTATAATCTATGTATTCGTTAATTCTGTTATTCTGTTTTATTCTATACATACTTGTATGCATTTGTTGGCCTGTTCTGTATTTTCTATCTTTCTTAAAATGCGCTTTGAATCTCACGAAAAGGCGCTTTATAAATGCAAATTATTATTATTATATATTTCTGGTGCATAAAATTAATGTCAAATTACTTTGATCAGCGAGACTCCTCTTAACCATCTTTCTTTCAAAATTTAAATTGTTATACTAAAAAAATGAAGACTTTTAAAAGCACATGAGTCAATTTGTGTTAGATTTGTGTATAAACTCAGCTACACTGTACTTGTATGTACATGTACATAAGCTTAAATGGAATTTAACAGCAGCTGTAAAAAATAATATTCCAATATTGCCAATACCCATAATGCCTGGCAAAACCATATGTTTGTTTATTCAACAGGAAATTCTTATTAACGATATCAAATTGCCAGACATATTCAAGTCATTCATCAAGCCTAAATTGCATTCACAGTGCTGTACAGTATGGCTTACACCCACCTGCATTCTTTTAAGACATATTCAATCATTTCATGGTTCATGTGATATCTAATCACTGATATACTTTTTCTTTATATGAAATTTGATATTGTTAGAATTATGCAGTCACAGAGAGAAAAATTTGATATGTTGCCCTACAGTAGACAGCTACATGTACCATATATAGACTGTGCACTATTGGGCAGTTTTCTTTAGAATGTATTTCAAATATTTGTAGAAACGCATATTTTCATGGCTAGAGGTGTATAAACTTTAAGAACCAAATTTTATCCTAACATCTGAAGTTTTTAATGTTTGATACTCATGTCAGGAAAACTTTGTGGCAGAGCAATGAAAGTTTCATGGGAGAGTAATAAATCTCCTTGGAACTATAAAAATACTGTATAATAATAATGATAATAATGAACTGCTTTTATATAGCGCTTATCAAGTCTTTATGCAGAATTCTCTAAGTGCTCTACAATTGCAGCATTATTTCCCTAGCTTTAGCCTGGCAGCCACTTTATTTATAGCGCACTTGGCGTTTCAAGGAATAAATATTCCTACCAGGTATCAATTCACCTCACCTGGGTTGAGTGCAGCACAATGTGGATGAATTTCTTGCAGAAGGAAATCAACGCTATGGGTGGGACTCGAACCTACAACCCTAAATTTGTCATAGGATATTGAATTCACAGATGCAATCCATGAAAAAAGTCCTATCTCTCGACCTGACTAATAAAGAATTTCCGAGAAACAAAAGGTAATTACTGTTATAAAAGAATGCTTTTAAATCCAAAAATATTATTATGAATGACCCCATAATCAAAGTGTATTCTGGAGTTAATAATGCCCCAGCAGCCCTCTCAAACCAACTGCTAGTCTTATTTAATTATTCATTTAACCTAGTTCTTTTATCCTTGTATCCTTTACCTATACTGTAATTGTTTAGTTTTGAATTTCCCGAATAAATAATAATAATAATGATAATAATAATAATAATAATTTATAGGAATGCAATGCAATTGATCTCATTGATTTTTTTTTTCCAAATCTATCTAATGTCTCATGCCCAATTTGTAGCTGGGTATATCCACGGGGTTGGGTCCATTTTTGTGACATCCAAAAATCCTAAATCTGTGGCTTTTTCAAACCAGGCAAGTATTGTAAAATAATGACATTACCCCAAAACTGTGTCCCACCCAGAAGTATTCCTCAAAGACCATAGCATATTGGAATTTGATACCTGACAATTTCTTGCACATGCAAAAGCAGTGGGATGTCCATGTAACGTAGTGAAATTTTTGTATACCTGTACCTTCAAATCCAGAAAAGATTTCAAACCCAAATGTGTGTAACTGAGAAAAAAAAAAGCAATTTTCATCAATAGATCAAAGCTTAAGAAGATCTGGATTGATCTTCATGGTGAAGTGACAAAGTGGATCACTACGTTACATGGACTTTGCATGAAAAGTGGAACCAACCCCATGGAAATACCCAGCTGTGACACTACAAAACACAATGTCTGAAGTCTAAGGATTATTTTCAGAGGTCTAAAATTTCTGGTCAGCAATTTGACAGTGAAATTCAACCCTTCCCCCTCCCCCACAAAAATTTTCAAAAAAAATTAGTTTTGCTAGAAAGAAACACATAGACATAAAATCCCCGGAACTTCTCCATTTTGAAATTAAAAAAGGAGAGGTTTTAATTTCGTACCTGACTAAAATCCAGTTCAACCAGAGATTTGAAGAGCATGGCTGGAAGAGCAAAGAACGACACATAATGGCCGAGACCCCGAGCCTGGGTCGGGCAAACGACGCGCGACCGTCCTGCGACGTACCCCAGCAAGATGATCGAGAAGCATTGGACTAGCGCTGGGACCAGGTTCTGGAAGGCTATGACTGTCGGGTTGGGTGGGCCGGGGGATTGCGTACTGGCGTTGGCGTTGACGAGATCAGGGAGTACCGTTATGGTTGTTTGTAATGTTTCCGTCCCTGCCATGTTTGGTTTTAAGACTGATTATGTCAGGTGAGAAACGGTGTGGAATTCACAACTCCGAACTGTGTAATCTGAAAAACAATATATTAGACATATTTGATAAACATGGCTGCAGAAAATTACTCAACTTATCATGCAACAAATATTTTGCTTTGTTCAAAGATAAAAAAGGTCTTTTAGGGAAAAATATGAACAGTAAAAAGTTTCGGGGTGACGAGTAATCCTTCTCAAATATTAGAGTATTTCCCCATCCCGTTAGTTTGTATGAAAAAGTATCGCCGTGCCACTGAGAATTAATAATAATAATAATAATACATAACATTTATTAGGCGCTTAATACAGATGTTTCTATGCGCACAGTATTCTGATTATGGAAAGATTATTAACCGGTAAATTAAGTGAAGAAAAAGAGGAGGAATAGGTAACATAAAAAATTAACAACACAAATTAACAAAAACAGAGGCGATCAATTAAAACAATGTAAATATAGTGTGCACCTCCACTGACCGACCCACAACAACAAATGAAGTTATTTTGTTAAAATTTCACATACTTGCACAGGATTTAATTTGAAAAAAAAAATTAAAAAATGGAGATCAAACAAAGCTATTTTCTCTATGAAAATAACTTCTTCCTGTTTTGCACACACTGAGCTTTCCTGTGAGCAAAATAAAAACTATAGAAATCCACACAGATATGACAAGTTGCAAGCAATATTTCCGTGGTAATTTCTAGAATCTTTTCCATAAGAAAGAATCTGTAACTGACGTAGTTTTTTTGGCAAGGAAAAGAGTAAAACCCTTCTAAGTCCAGAAAAATGTTATCACATCTTCTTCACCTTGCTTCTCTTGAGTGATGAGTGGTGACAGTAAATGCACATTGCCATTGATCAGTCAAAGAAATCTACATGTAAGTTGCATGGACATACATGTACAGAAATTTGGCAGACTTCCTTTCTTTCCATACAAATTCAGCTAAGACCCACACTTAATGAATATTTCATTTTGAAAAGGAGAAAAATGTAGGTGTCTGCTTGTGCTTCATAATGAGTAGGTTTGGATGCTTTTTGAAGTAGGTAGGAAGACAAGAATTAGCAGAACTTTGCCAAGCATTGAATAAACTGTTCAAAAATGATTTTCAATTCAAGTTTCCAATCACTATTCAACAAGATATACTTGAACAAGCATATGTACAGTACTATGGAAAATGAGCACTACATGTACTACGCCCTTTCAATGCTAGACAAACTACGCAAAAATGTATTTAAACAATACTCAAAATAGAACTTTAGGGATCTAGATTTAATTTTACCACTTTAGAATAGAATTACTTTTCAGGATGTGTACTGGAGTGAGATAAAAAAAAACTAAATCGCTCATCCAGTATATTTGATAATGTTCACTAAAATACACTTGCAATAGGCCTGTTCTATTATTATTTATGCCATTTTCTTGCCGACGACTCTTGTTACTTGATATTCCTTAGACCTGGGCGGTGTTTCACCAAGTCGTTCTTAAAGTTATGCACAACTTTACGTTCGACTGGTATCAATTCTTGCGCTGAATGCGCGCACTATTATGAATTATTAGGCACAAGAAGGGGTACCAGTCAAGTCGTGCGTAAAGTTTTTCTTATCTTGGTGAAACACCTCCCTGCTGTGTACACTCGAAGTACAATAACTGGAATCCAACTTGCATATGGCCATTTTTACAATCAGTGGTGTAACAAGCAGTGTTGATACTAGTTGGTGTGTAACTTTCTTGTACATTGACAGTTCAGCACAAATATTTCCCATAAAGTAACCCTATATAAAGTCTACCTTGGAAACCCTCAACGAACTTCTCTTCTTTTTTCATTCCCCTGTAAAGGACATTTATATACCCAAAACNCATATATTACTTGTTGCTATGTCGGGCAAGCCTAGGCCAAGCTTTTGGGTTGTCAAGAACAGCCTTTGTGTTCAAAGAAAGCATAAAATTTGCACAGTATTAGTAAATCCACATATTAGAGTTAAATATAGGTGTGGTCCCTAACCTTTTCCTTATAGTGTAATTACTTTTTAAATGCAGAGTATGTACAAAGGAATACTTTTATACTGTGGCAAAAAATATCTACCAGGTTTTACTTACATATTTTCTTCTTACTTGTAGAACATCATTGACATCTGTTGAGTGATGAACTATGCACACTCCTATCCAGTAGATTTTCTATGATGAGAAATACAAACAAGAGAAATTTCAATGGAGAGTCCCAACACTTTCACAAAGTCACAAATTATGATTTGCATCCAGTTTCTCTTTCAGGCTTAATACTTATTCACAAATCCAAGAATCACCACCAACTCACAACAAGGATGATATAAAGTTCTCAATGTCAGAAACAATGTGAATGAAGGAAGTACCGGTAACTTCTTAAACGCCTACATGAACAGGATTTTCTTTGATTGTGAAACAAATCTACTTCAAATGGGGCACTAGACTGAACAAACATCAACATTATCAGTGAATTTAATCAGTTTACTCACTCAAATTGAGTCTAACTTCAAGAAGTCTTGGTATTTCAATGATTGAGTTTCAGACAAAATAATGGTAAAGCCATTATTCAAACTTTATTCTATTCACATATTCATATAGAATCATTACTTATTTGTCCCACTCTTAATAGCTTGGTCGGTTTACCTCAGAATCTGAATTTTCCAAATAATCGGGGAAATCCATTTTGCCTCAAAATCAAACTAGTTCAGAACGTATAATCCATTCATGCATGCAAGCCATTGTTTAGTTATTCGTTCAAACAGGGTTGATCTTATGTAATAGGTTCCTTCTCACATGTTCGACCATGCATGGAAGAGGTTTCACAATAGCATAAAGTAGATTACGATACATTTAGGCCACTGCCATATGCACTGCAGTGAATAAACTTTTCAACCCTAGAGAAAGATAACAAAAAAGCACAGATTTCTTAAATTTCTCTTCAGATTGCTATGTTTTAAATGTTAATGTAATCATTAACATTTTTTCATCTTTTGATACTTGTACATGTATGTACTTCATCAAAAAAATTTGAGTCAATACAGAGACTTATGGAAGAAGTCATATTACATGCACAGTAGTTTGTTATCATGCAATTGACCTTGAGTGAGATAAGTTTTATAAACAAGTTATCCAATATCAGTGTTACAAAGTTGTAATCGATAGCAAGTCAACTACACCTGAGTTCAAAATTGGAACTCACATTTTCATTTAGGCACTGTCTGTGCATTTGACAAGAGACAAAAGCTGGATGTTGTATCATCAAGATAAGAACGACGACTGGTGTCAGTTCTTGTACAGAATACGTACATATACGATTATCAAGCACAATAACTGATTGATTCTCAATAATAAAACAAAAAATGAGTGGTTTACATGTACATGCTTGTTGGGGAAGTTATTTATAGAGCCCCTTGTAACCCCAATTTTACAATACAAAGATGCAATATAACTCCCCTAAAACTCAGCATCTATGAGCGCTTTATTAGCTCTCCTGCCATTTCTTTTAAATGTTCAGTCTCTAAACTAGTAATCTACATCACATCGGGATAAGACTATTTTGGGTTGATATATAAATTAAAATCTTTGACCTCAGTTACCCTTTAACCCTTTGATGGTTCAGAAGGAAAAAAAAACATATTCTTGCTTTATTTCACCTATATGAGCTCCTACACCAGGCGCGCACCCAGGATTTTCATACCCAGGGGGCTGAGCCCAAATTTGGCGCCCCCACCCCTCCCCGCTAAGATGACAACCAAAATAAAAAATTTCCTTACCTCAAATTTGGCGCCCCCCTCCCCTCCCGGCTGAGCTGACAAGCAAAAAAAAAAAAAAATGGTCATCAGCTCAAATTTGGCGCCCCCCTTAGCGCCCCGCCCCGGGGGGCTGAGCATAGATTTTGGCGCCCCCTTATAAGCGCATTAAGTTAACAAATTTTGGCGCCCCCCTGGCTCTGACCCGGGGGGGCTGGCGCCCCCATAACCCCCCCCCCCCACGGTGCGCGCCTGTACACTCACAACAATAGAAAGTGATTGGTGCCTATTGATTTTCTGTTCAAGTCACTTTCTGTGTACTATTCCTCCTTGTGAACTGATCTTCAAACCTCGATCCTAGGGATAACATGTAGCGTAAATATTCATTAAAGAAGAACGAAACCCTGCATTTTATATTCTCTCAGTAGATGGAGAAAAATAAAATGAACCAACTTTGAAAATTTGAGCATAATCCGACGATCCATTCAAAACTTATGAATTTACAAAGTTATAGTGAATGTCCCGTCATGGGAATCCTTGAGTCGGCAACGCCGACCAATTATTAGTCGTCTACGTTCAAATCTGTGACGTATTTGTGGACAGCTCTCCATTCATTCTGTACACAAAATTTAACAATTTCTTCTTTTTTCAGAAAAGTGGACAAAATTTTCCCTTTTCTCGTCAGTATTATAGGTGTTGGATAATTCTTCAAGTATTGTTGGAAGAATAATGTTGAATAGTTATGGTATATTCAATCAAATTCCATGATTATAAAAAAAATCATGTACAAAATAAATGGAGAGTTGTCCGCATATCGTCATAGATTTGTTAAGCGTTGCCAATTCAAGGATCCCCATGACATGGGATAATTGAAACTTTGAAAATTCGGAACTTTTGAACGGACTGTCCAATTAAGCTCAAATTTTCACAGTTTTGATCATCATATTTTTCTTCATCGACTGATAGCAAATTAATTCCAGGGTTTCATTCCACTTTATTAATGAACACGATACATGTTAATGCCTTAAAGCCTACATACATGTAAGTAAAGTTTTACTAAAAACAAATATTTTTGTCCCCAAATTTTCTCTCCAAATCTAAATAAAATGATATATAGTACCATGAACATATCACCCAAAATATTGTGTGAAAAATAAATGAGTTTTGGGAAAAAAAAATATCAGCCTTGTGTCACCCTTATATGAAAGACACTGTAATAATAATTATACATGTAATAATTTATTCTTATAAAGCGCTCTTACAGTTCTGATCAGAGCGCTATTACAACAGTAATGCTACAATCTATAATCATTCAACAAACTATCAATAACGATCAAAATACTGGATTATGATGGAAAGAGTTGAGTTTTGAGTGTCTTTAAATAGAAAGTTTCTTCCTTACAAAAGTTTGAATCCATTACATATTAAAGTCTTAAACATGTATTTTTTTACATGAAATATTTAAAAAAAATTAATAAATAAAGAACCTTTATTCCAAAAGATTAATGGAATTTTTCAAATAAAGCCATTCTTTGGCATCCATGCAATTTTGTTTGGCCTCATAAGAAAACAGTACACAACATCATTTTTTCAAAGTAAATAAAAATGATGAACAAATAGAGAAAAGAGATCAAAATTCAATAAAAAAAATACTTGAACAATTAACCTTCTGGACATTTTGAGTCAACATTTTTTACCTTATTTCATCACCAAACATCTGGCATTATCAAAAGGAACATTTGTCAGATAAAGTGTGAACATAGGTGTTGAACAAATAGAAGAAACAGAGCAGGTTTAACACAATCTTCAACACACAGTGGTACTAAATAAATAGCACATGGCACACCAGAAAGAAATACTATAATTTGTCATTTTCTTAAAGAAAAACACAATTTAGGGGGTGTTGCTCAAAAGTTGCAATTGATTGCAAGTCGCAGTTGAACGGAACGTGCCAATCAAAATCATTGTTTCATGCGCGTCTTGTTAAATGCGCATGCCGTGCGCGAATGAAAATGCGTGTTACATTTTGCAAAGTTGCAGTTGATTTGCAGTTGATTTTGAACAACACCCCCATAGGATGACAACACATACACATTTCACTGTGTTCCACCTATGACAGGTCCAGTTCTGATAAGAAAACACCTATTTCTGGGTATTTCTTATTCAAGAAAAACTTTTCGCTTGTGCACTATTGCTTTCTATACAAAAAAGATAAACACTAAATTCGTGAAACTTGTTCGGTGCCTTCTTTAAAAGCTACTGAAATATTCTAAAACAATGATTTCTTTAGATTTTTAGTATGTTCTGTATGATGGAAATAAATAAAAAAAAAAAAAAAGAAACAGGAATGAAAACTTGAGTGTTTCACTTTTTTCTTGCACACTCAATTTGGGGGCAGAAATCTCAAAACAATTTCATTTTTTTAAACTGACAGAATATCCAAATACATGTTCAATAATTCAAATCATAATCAAATAATCATTAAATTTGAATAAAAAAATAACATTGAAACAAAATGTTAGCCCCCTGATTATTGAAATGATAAGAACTTGTTAAAGTGTTACCAGGCTGATGAAGTGTGAAGGTGATTTATGAAGAAACCAAAAACCAGATCTCCCTGAAAAGCTAGGGAATGAGTAAACAATGAATGGAGTGCGAATGATGATAGAGAAATGGTTATGACAATGAAAATGGAATACGTGTATTTAAAGTTGTTCATATCAGAGAGCATGACTAGTTGTAATGGAAGTGATTTCACCCAGTGTAAACAATGTACGCACTATCCCGTCACGCTCCCTGATATGAACAACCGTAAAGGCAAATATTTTCATTAAGAGCATGACAGTCTTTGTCAAAGATGTAGAAATGATTGAGTGTAAAATTACTAAAAATAGGCAGAGAATTTGAATGAGGATGCATGTGACTGCGAGGATGGAATGGAGACGTGCTGAACTAAACTACAAGAATATAATACAAACAACATTGTGGACCAATCTCTGTGTTCAGACTTACGAATGTATGCCCAATTCCAACCGGTGATGATGCTGATTTGCAGAATGGAGGAGTGTTTATCTGCTGTCACCGAGTTGCCCAGCAAATATGTTAAAAGTTTAGCGAAGCGAAGCTAGGCAGGACCGGGGCTGCGTCGGGCTAGTGCTTCTGAACAAAGACGGACAGTTTTCCTAGAACCGGAACTTCTAATCTAAGGAAACGTTCCGGAGGAGTGATTTCCGTATTTCTGTTCAAAATTACCAGAACGATGCTATGAGACATACGCTGGAACATATCACTTCTTTACAATAGGTTAATCCATCCTTTTGTGAAAACATCTCCGACAAAATTCGACCTTCACATTCTATCTCCATCCTCCAACGATCGCTGAATTAGTCTACTAAATCAGACTTCAGACCCTCCGAGCAATATTTCATGAACAGTCAGTGTCCACTTTTTTTTTTGCTGAGCGTGCAAGGCCAGGGCAAGGGCGGCGAACACCGGGGGTGGGGGACAAAAAGGGGGGGGGCACTTGCCCCACCTCCCATTCCCAGCATGAAAAAAAAAAAAAAAAAAAAAAAAAAAAAAAATTTTTTTTTTTTTTTTTTTTTTGGCCAGAGTTATCTTTTCCCCTTTGTCAAATACAAACGAAACTTCCCTCTCCTACTAAGAGTAAGTTATTAAATTCTTCTGTTAAAGGTGTATTGTCATGTTTTCCCAAGATTCAAGATTACGGTTGCACTCTTTCAACTTATTTGCCCCTATGAAAGGTTCCCGAAATCCCCATGTTAAAAAATATGCCCCTTTTCTGAGTCAAAGTTGAAGGAGAACACAAATCATTTTTGCTCTAGATTTATCAACGAGACTTAATTTAAAAAAAAAAATATTTGGACAAGGGGTAATTTTGTACCGAGGGGGCATCATACGGTATGGGACGTGCCCCCCTCCCCCATTCCAACATATCAGAAAGAAGTGTGCCCCTTTCTCTTCTTGAGCATGCCCTGGTATCCGACAGGCAATTTGTAAAGTTCTTGTGACAAAGTAGTTGTGGGGGGGGGGGGGGTAAAAATACAGCATGACAGCATGATAAGTCTTGAAACGCTCTAACTTATAACTAGAAATTAGGTCGACTGAAAAAAATACTAATTATACCATCATTATAATGCAGCTTGATTC
>BQKZ01005560.1:19030-38656 GCA_036244855.1 Temnopleurus reevesii | reverse complement strand
GCGAATGCTAGCAGACGATAACTTGGCTCAGAAAATGGTGATATAACTCTAAATTCGATACTGATATATTGAATCGCATAGTCCAATCATTAGAAACATATTATACCTTTTGAAATAAGTAGATTTATTTTTTGAGTGTAATTCCCCTTTAATAGCGAAGAGAAATGTGGGATATGACCGACAACTCTAGCATGTCTAGTTTGAGTATGCATTATACGCGCACTCCTTGATAACCACTTTGGTGCATCGCAAAAGCTCTTTCCCTCATCCATCCATCTGTACACCCATCTGCCCATTTCATATCGCGCTTTGCCTGTTTCATGGGGGTAATCGGACGGTCAATTAAGTTGAGAGATGCGAGTGGAATCCAGAATCGTAAATTGTTGAGGAGCGAGTGGAAGGAGAGGGAGCATGACTGAGATGGAACGCGTTAATGGAGGGAGAAGCAAATGGATTTATTTCTGAATTTCGCGCTTGTGGAGCTAGATCATCATAAGCATCGGGATATTTTCTAGATTGCGCAATTTCTGGAATTGGTAAATATTTTTGATCTTGATACATGAGGCTCCATTTGCTTGAGTTTTTAACTGTACGTTTACAAACTTTGTTCCCAACCTCCACCAAGCGAGTGACAAGTGAAAATTGTTATACATCTTAATTGTATCTCATCTTAATGAAGATGTAACTGACACTGTTGAAATAATCGTCATCTTCAGGAAGAAGATTTAAAAGAGATCATCATGAACAACAACCACAACACATCTGGATCGTGGTTTCACTGGTTAAACCTCCGGGTTCACTCCAGTATAGCCAATGCCTTCCATGCCCGTGCGGACTCTGTGGCATGGCGTCGCCAGAACTTCGGGCACCAGACCAACCCGATGTACAACCACATCTACCTTGGAGGCATCGGGACACTCCTTGATCACTATGAGCAAAGAGAGAGTGATGGAGCATTCCAGAAGCTTCTTGTTCGGAGGTTTGAGCGGATGTTATGTAACAGGGGAGCTGGCAAGATACTCTCTAAGCAGGAGTACGCCAGGTTCTGGAAGACGCTGAGAAATGCTGACTCGGTAGGTCTTATGATTTAATGAGTTTAATAAATTAATGAAGCGCTTGTATTTTTTTTTTTTGGTGGGGGGGTGTTTTTATTAATTTGTAGTGGTCAGAAGGAATTGTATGATTTTATACGTATTTGCTTCTAATTGAAGAATATGAAAAAATAGAATATTGGGCATGCTCAAACCCTTTCTTTTCTCACATTCGGAAAATGGCTTTATTCCTTTATAAACCATAATGTATGTTTAAGATGAGCATCACTGTGAGAAGAAGGGACACAGAAATTGGACACATAAAATAAATTCATTCAATCCGTCAACATAGCTTCATGAACACAAACAAAAAATTGTCTGATACATGATCGGCATTTCTCTGAATAAGAAGAAGAATGAAATCTTTTGTGTGCATCTAGCTATAGTGATTGCTTGAATTGAAGTTGTTTTACTTTGTCCAAATCCTTTGTCCCTTCTTCTCACAGTGGATGTAAACATTTCGGTGTGTTATAGAAACGGATTGATTATGTGCGCATTTTTTCGAGTTTGAGATGTGTTGCAGATCCCACTGCAGCAAAACTTTTGCACGCCCCATTTCAGTAACCTCATGCAGGGGGAACCTTGATGGCGTAAAGCATAATCACCTGACTTGCCGATCAATTAGGCCCACTTTCCACCCTATTACTGGTCAGTTCTGAGTGCATTCCAATTAAGAGACCATGTCCGCCATTGCCATGAGATACCTGGCAACTATGGTACTAGGTCGACACGACCGGATGCCTTTCCTACTTAGTGTGATTATACTTGATATATGCTGTTAAAACAAACAGAACTTCTTTGTAAAATGATGCATGACTGAATACGATAAGTTGACATCATGGTCATTACTGGAGTAATCGGGAAATAATTAGCCCGTGAGAATATCGTTCGGTGATGGGAAATGACAACAAGGTCACTTGGAGGTTTCATCTCATGGCGCCTTTTTGAAAAAGGGAAATCAACGTACTCTACCTTAAAAGTTTACCGTCAATCATATCAAGATTGCTAGAATAGATTCTGCCCATTAACAACACAACCAAAAAGACAATTATAACATGTCTCCAAATAATATTTTGCTCATTTGGTGTCGTTCAGATAGTATTGCTTGAAATAAAGGAAACCGTGTCCCACCCATGGAAATGCATGTGTTGTACATAGGCCTTGGTGGGACACGGTGGGAACCTGTTACCTTTTTTTCGATCAATACTAAGTGTCTCATGAGACTTTTAAAAAGTTAATTTTTCCCTCTAAAATGCGTTCAATCGTGCATACCGATTTGAATCATGCTGAATTTTACACATAAGCTAATAGTAATACGTAATACACATTGCCTGTAAATCTTCTCACTGGACATCACCCCTCCCCCCCCCCCCCCCCCCCCCCCCCCCCCCCCTTAAAAATCTTAAAAGCTAATTTCAATAAGGGATAAAGATTTTGGGGGTACTTTTTGCACAATCTTTTTTCCTGAATGGGTTTACGTCTTGGAACGTCTTCCCTTTTATGTGATCGCTTGAATTAACACAAGCCCAAACATCTAAAATCAGGCACGGAAAACGCTTAGATTCTCACTCGTGATCGCTTGGAGTACTAAAAGAATTTAGTCTGGGCCGACAGGTTTATCTCATGAGCCTCCTGTTTCCTTTTTACTCATAATAAATGAGGGATCTGTAATTATGAAAGATGTAATGAAACTTACGATGAACATTAATCGTAAGTCTATTGAAAAACATGTCCCAAAGAGATACGATTAATTCTCAATGAATTTCATATGTTTTACGTTACAGGCCCCTGCCCTACGTTCATTTTTTTGTTTCTCGATGAAGGTTAACGTAACACAATTATTTTCGTCAATGCAATCTTAGCGCCATAGTATGAATATACAAGAAACATATTGCAGTCTGATGCCCCAGGCTTTACTCCCAAATATTTTTGTCAAATCGATCTGGAAAGTCAATTCGTGAATGAATTCGTACAGAATGAGTCAGAGATTTATTACAACGATCTTTTCACATCTACGCTAGATCACTCTCACGTAATGAAAGGAAAGTCTTCAGAAATGAACCAATTTATCTGTCACTTTCTTCAAGTTTCCATTTGTTCATTTATTTATTTCCCATTCGACGATTCATTTGATCGAAACAAATTGATCTCAGCACGGATAGCGGATTTTAGATTCAGATTTGTTTGCCCATGTGTAGACCAGTAGACAGGATGTTTTTTTTCAAGTAATTTGTATCTCGCTACCCGTATGTCTCAATCCAGAAAGTTGCTGCGTTTTAATTTGCGTTTCTCTATAATGCTAGCCACCATTTATTATTTCTTCCCGCTTTTATCAACACTCTTTGTTCTACTACTACTACTACTACTACTACTACTACTACTACTAATAATAATAATAATAATAATAATAATAATAATGATAATAATAATAATGATAATGATAGTAATGATAATACTACTAATAATGATAATAATAATAATAATGATAATAATAATAATAATAATGATAATAATAATAATGATAATGATAGTAATAATGATAATAATAATAATGATAATAATAATAATAATGATAATAATAATAATAATAATGATAATAATAATAATGATAATGATGATAATAATAAAAACATTAGTAATAAAAATAATAATAATAATGATAATAACAATAGTAATAATAATATCGATAATGATGATAAAACTATACCTCTACCACTACAACACTTGCTGCTACTACTACTACTACTATACTACTATAATTACGAATACTGTTTTTCTTCTCCTCCTGTTTTCCTAATGCTCCTCCTTTTACTTCTTCTCCCTCTCCCATCTACCATTTCTGCCTCTCAAGCTTTCTCTCTACAAGTAGAATGTTATGCAGTTAAAAGCTCTTTGTTTGTGAAGCTCTGATGGGAAAAGGCACACTTAAAAATGCTATAATATGACCAGGTCTGAAATGCTTTACAAACATGTCAAGTGAGCGGGTGTATAAGGTTACTTATTGATCGAGAAACGTGTCAGTGTCCTCTACTTGTTGTCCATCATGATGGTAACTTTGTTCGATCTAAAATAAAGAAAACATTTGTAAGAAATAAATAGCTTAAATGAATAACAATAATAATGATAATAATAATAGATGCAATTTATATAGCGCACGTATGCACTTTGCGGAGTGCCCAAGGCAATTTGCATTATTATTACCCTGGCTTTAGCCCGGCGTACACCAGCTCACATGGCATTTCAAGGAATAATTATTCCTACCAGGTACCCATTCACCCCACCTGGGTTGAGTGCAGTACAATGTGGATGAATTTCTTGCTGAAGGAAATTAACGACATCGGTGGGACTCGAACTGCTTTACATCGGTATACTACTGAAACAGATAAGATTATGATCAGACTAAAATACACAGTAAAATGAGGCTAAGCTATGCGTGTACTTTGCGTGTAGTGTACTTCAATTGGTAATGTTGTAATATGTTTTATTATGAGTCATTTTTTTTTATCTTGGACGGATGAATAGATATTAATGGAATCCCCATTAAGAATAAATTGTTACAATTAACATAATTAAATGTACAAATTGATGTCACAATGGGCACATAATTCATAATGCAAAGATAATGAGCACTACATTATTTATTTTTTAATCGCAAGTACAAAATATCTTGAATGCAAAATCCATTCGACAGTGCCGTATAAATGCTAAAATTGGCCAATTGCAGAAATGACATTCGTTTGCACCGGTCTGTCGAGTATATTGCACCTCCTCCTTTCATTTTCATGTGATGGAGATTTTAGAAGGGAACCCACTCCCTTGTCATTCAATGAGAACGCGATAATTTCAGGGGTTGATTCCCCTTTAAATTTACACGTCATGGTTCAATATTTTGTTACTGATTTTATATTTCATAAAGAAGAATATAAATTGCAATCTTATATTTTGATAGATTTGCATAAGGTTTGAGAACGAAGATCTGAAGATGTGTTTTCATTTTATCTAAAATGCAAGCTCAGGCGCTCGGAGTTTTGTTCAAGTGTACCTACGTCTCAAGATGACCGTGCTTGACTTCAGTCTTTTTTCATCATCATTCAGAAAACACTCCAAGTCTTTTAAGCGGGAATTGATGAAACCGTGGACTTTATTTATATACGTCCCATAAGAGACAAGGGTTGTGTTGTAGTAGTTCCGACTCTCGTCTTTCAGCCAGAAGATCACAGTTCACATCCTACCCATGATAAAATGACGGTAATTTCCTTCAGCACGAGATTCATCCATATTTTGCTGCACTAAACCCAGGTGACGTGAAATAGAAATACGTATCATAAATGCACGAGAGCGCTTAAAAACTCTTGTTGAGCACTTAGCACAGGTCCTCAACTTAATTGCTAGTAACATGTGTCAATTTTGTTCCATGTTATTTCTCAACCTCCCTTTTATTCCTTTCTTAGTTCATATCCTATGTATGCTATTTTGTTTGTTTACCTGAAATATGCCATTATTTTGTATTTATGTGTACTTTGTTTTTTTTTTCATGGCGAATAGAGATACTACAAATTTATTGCCATCATTATTAGTATTATCATTATTATTATCATTATTTTATTTATCATTATTAGTATTATTATTATCATCACCATCATCATCATCATCATCATCATCATCACCATCGTTATCATTATTATCATCATCATGAGCTCCATTGAATTATCAATGTAAAGACGAGCTGATGATCTAAATGTGATATTTTCTTTGAAATAGGGGATTTTGTTGGCTAGAAATAGAAACATCCTTCTAAAGTATAATGAAAACTTAAGAATTCTCGTAATCTAGATTGCATATTGTATAATTAATCCAGCAAGCAGTTGTATATTCTAGGGGCAGGGAGAAACATACATGGGAGCAACGGTCCTATTCTCAAAGGTTTCGCTTTGATAAAAAGTAGACTGAAAACTTGCAGTTTTATGATTTATCAACTTTAAGACATTCTGAGAAGAAACTGACACAAAGTGTTGTATATTTAATTGAAAATACCTTAGTCTTAATTCGACGCCCTTGGCAACACTTAGTCAAAGTGATTTATTTTTCAAATGGTTTTGTAGAGCTCGTGTTGTCAATTAAAATATTCCTTGGAATAAATCGTGGTTTTAAGAGATAGCTGTTGACTGAAGGGTAAAGGTAAGATGCTTTCAATTAGACCAATGCAAATAGACATTGTGGAATATGATTTACAATACAAGATGTAATTGATATAGTTAACATCGGATCATTTAGTGAAAGGAGCTGATTGAAAAAAAATCCTAAAAAGTTTATTGACGATGACAGAGTGATTATTTTCCCCCTGTTTTTGTTCCCCTGAATACAGTAATATGTAACAATATGTCAAGAATGCAGGATTACTAACATTTTATAATAGAGAGAATGCCGCGCTTCTCTTTATGTTAGAATGCTAAAACTATTATGTTCATCCCGAATTTATTTCTTATGTATGCCCACACCGTAGGGGGGAGGGGTATGGGGCGCCAAATTCTAGGTAAAAGCGGCGCCAAAATTTATTTGCTGCTTTTTTTTTTACTTGCATGTCAGCTCTGGCTCTCTGGGGGCATAAGAATTGGTTATTAGAGCGCCAAATGTAGCTGATTACCCTTTTATGGAGGGATGAGGGTTGTCAGCTACTCAAGTAGCACAAATGGAGAGGTGCCGGTGAAATGGAATGCACAAGTTTTTCGGTTTTATCTTCTTTTCAGCTCGTAGCTAAGAGCGGGGGCGCCAAATTTTAGGATTTGCCTAGCCCCTGGGTTTTATGGGTGCGCGCATATTCTTTCATGCCCTGTCTTCTGTCACAAAGTGGCAATCAGAGCGATCATCCTCAGGAACCAATATACGTGTCTACTTTGCCTTTAAGAAAATATATGACATAATATACCATCTTCCACTTTATAAATGTTTATGTTGAGATTCACGCTGGGCCCCAGCTTCGACTCCGCATTTGTCATAATAGTTCCAAGTTTCTGGAACCATAATGCAAACAAAAATGCAAAAGATTGTTAAGTTTTTTTTTTTTTTCAATTTAAAGAGCTCTCTTGATGCTGGCTGACTGCAAAATAATAATAATAACAATAATAAAAAATAATAATAATAGATTCAATTTATATAGCGCACGTATCCACTCTGCTTGACATGCTCAAGGCGCTTTGCGATATCATTACCCTGCATGGCTTTAGCCCGGCAGCCAACGGCGCACTTGGCATTTCAAAGAATAAATATTCCTGCCAGGTACCCATTCATCTCACATGGGTCGAGTGCAGCCTTCGAAGTTATGCAAGATTTTGTTGAAAAAAAGCACGATGATACGTACTACTATGGCCATGTTCTTTTCCCTGTACTGATTATTATAGGAAAACCAACCCCTATCGTGCTTTGATTGAATGAAGAAATATCAGACAAACTGCGTAAATTTGAGCACAATCAGACAACTTGTTCAAAACTTATGAATTTTCACATCAAGAATATATTGACGATCCCTACCCCTGATGGGGATCCGTGGGATCGGCAAATTCGACGTAATCTGTAACGTCATTTTACGGAAATAAATTGCATCGTCGTATTAATCAATTTTTTTTAAATATCTATGTACCTAGTGAATGAGGAGTTTTCTGACATGACGTCACAGATTCCGTCGAATTTGCCGATCCCACGGATCCCCATCAGGGGTAGGGATCGTCAATATATTCTTGATGTGAAAATTCATAACTTTTGAACGAGCGGCAGTGATCGTCAAGTCTCTGTATTTGAAAATTCATAACTTAAGAACGGGTTGTCCGATTTTGCTCAACTTTTCACAATGTGTTCATTGAGTCTTTTTGTTTCATTCAACTAGATTTTGACAATTCCAGGGGTTGGTTTCCCTTTAAGATTTAATGTCATTATTTTGTACACCGAGTAGACTGAAAACAAAATAAATATGGGAATCTCTGCCTAAACCATACAGATGAAGTAACATGATATCCATCAGATTCTTTAATAATAAAGCAACAAAACATCCAACAAAATTAAAATTATTCACAATCATTGTTCCGTTAACATTCACGATAATATTGTACTAATAATGAACATCATCAATTATTTATAATGAATAGTACAATGAATGTTATTTTGTGAACGCAGAGCTCGGTTAATGAAATAGAAAATTAATGAATCAGGAATGGGTTCTAACATGTACCGAACACGTTAGCCAACGAACGGAGCTAAGCATTTCAAATGAATGTCATTATTTCTCAAACAACTAATTATCTAAAGCCTCATCATGATGACAATTATGCATCAGTAACCGCTAGGAAAGGTAGTACTTTTATATCTTGTGTCATATTCATAACAGTATCAAATCGTATTTTTGAAAACACAAATATGAAAGTTATGGGGCCTGTAACATTAAAGATGCACTTAAACTTACAATACATATTAATCGCAAGTCCTTGGCAAAACGTGAACCATTATAGAGATAAGATAATTTTCAGTTTATCACAAACCTTTTATGTTACAATCCCCAGGTCTAATTTAATTGCATTTATATATGAAAATTACTTCAATATAATAACGGATTCGATTTTTATGTTAGGTTTATAAAATACAATATTTTGTCACATCAAATTCAAGAAACCAATGTTTACATTAGTTCTTAAACAATCCAACCACATGTGTATACATAATCCGTGAATCAACATCGGTATCCGTGTCATTCTGGTGATATCATTTTGATCAAACAGGAATTATAACGATGTAATAATCATCCTTCATTATCCATTCAGCGAACAGAGCCATCACTGGGGATGAAGTCTGATTAATTATTCAGATGCAAGGGAAGCGTAAGAAAATTCATTAACAAAGTCCAACGCCTTATATGACCTACTCTGTATCTAAACCAGTGGTTTCACCGTGCAATCACATTTTTACATACGTTTTAGGGTTAAAATACATAATAATATAAAAAGATCTACATTTGTATTTGGTAAGCAAACTTTGTGAATGAGAAGGGACAGCTACATTACAAAATCCAACTAGTATCTCAGGGATTGCGGAATAGGGGGAGGGGCTTGCTGCTGCTGCTGCTGCTGCTGCACTCCCTCGGGGTTTTTTTTCAGCGTGCAAAAGTGTAACAGCCCTTTCACTTTCAGCCCTTCCACTTTTTGGGACGTTTTGCCGTCTATGTAGAATGGATATAGTATGCAAAATATCAAGGGACTAAATCTAACCCAATACTTTCCCCAATTTGCTCCCCATATTTTATTAGATTGGTGGATTCCGTTGGGAATACTTTGTCTATTACATATGCATGAATTTTGTCACTTTATTGGCTCCCTAATCAGTAGGGAGTTACTCGCAGTGACCCAATACGTTCCTGTCACTGATCAGAATTCTGAACCATCTGAAACTGGACCACTAATTCTTGCAAAGATAATATTTTGAAAATGAATTCTATATGTAGTTAACGAATATACAGTGTGTTTTAAAGTTATATTCTACCGCTTGAGCGAAATATGAACTGAACATAAATTCTGACTCTTTATCCATAAATTCTTCTTCCCCTTCTTCCCTTATGCACACCGACACACTCATACACACATACTAACGCAGCAAAAAGCATACACAGGGAGAGAGAAAGAGAGACACTCACACAAACACACACAAACACACACACACATACACATACATACACACACACACACACACACACATGGGCACTTACAAAGCAAAACTTCAAGCGCTCACAGGGTCCATTTTGTTTTGGGGTTTTCCTTCTCACATTATTTTCTGGCACCTCAATCTAGAATAAAGGATGCACTTCGTAACACTGGGAGAACTCTTTTGAGTGCAATATTGCGCCTTTTCTTCAAAAGGCAATGCGTTATATCATATCATTATATAGCTAAACCTGGGCCCCGTAATATAACTATTTCAAATCTATCGTACGATTGTTATCAATCGTTAGTCTATGACAGATCATGTACAAAAGTAGGCAATTGATCGCAAACAAATTGATTGTATCTCTTTTATGATATACGAGGCTCTGATCTCCCTGTACTTTTGGATCGTCCCTCAGCACTCGTTCAAAACTATCCGCCTAAAACTGTCCTATTTCTTGAAATAATTCATGCCTTATCCCAACATGCATAAACACTAATTGACCAAGTATTTCCGAGATACTGAGAAAAAAGCACAAGCATATACTCGGGTGGGAATCGAACCCACGATCTCCTGATGACTAGACAGATGCCTTACCACTAGACTACTGAGAGCCGATGGCTGTGGTGGGTTCATGGAGGCAGATACTGCGTTATTTCAATTGAAGGATTTCTGTTTTGGGTAGATAACAATTCAAATAATCATTGCCTTATCCCAACATGGATAAACACTGATTTACAAAGCGTTTCCGAAATGCTGTGAAAAAATACAGGCAAACCCGGGTAGGAATCGAACCCATGATCTCCTATTACCTATTTCTGTTTGATTGCTCCAGGTTGACTCGGGTCGGATGCGCGACAAGGACCTGGTCCGGGAGATCGACCGATGGTTTGCATCAGAGTTCCAAGACTGTGAGTACGAAGAACATGAAGTCTGTTGGGATGTCAGGCAAAGGGGTGAGGTCGGGGAGACCATTCTTCATCTATGCTATCTAAACAATACAGAGGTTCATCAAGCAATCGCTGAAAACCTACTCACTCTCTACCCAAAACTCTGTCTAGATATCTACGAGGGCTTTGAATACTATGGTAAGTTTCCAAAACAAATCTTGTACTTTTAAACAGCATGAAAGAAATTTGAAAATGGCAATGCGTATGGTCAAATGATAACATACATAATGTCAGCCAATTCATTTTGTTATCAAAGATCTGTCAGAAACAATTTATTTAGTTATTTAACCAGTGTTTAGCATAATATACCACACCCCTTGGCCATCAAACAGTCACAAATTAGCCTTATATAAGGAAAAGTTTAGGTGCTAAACATTGTTCTCGATCTGCATGTTACATTTTGGCAATGGCTTGATTAAAGACAATAGCTTAATCGTGAGGGTTTCCAATGAATTAACATTTATACATCATTTTCAAGAACAGAATTCAGTTTAGAAAATAGACACTATAATTGAACAGGTTCAATGCTATTTTATATAGCATGTGAAGATAGGTGATGCAGAAAATACGTGACAGAATATGAGAAATCACGTATATTTTATTCACCTTAGTTCAGTTCTTCAGAACTTGATTTTGAATCAAGCAATATTTGTCTGCCTGTGGTCTGTATTCAGGTAGTTTGCGCCAGTCCGTTCAATGCAGCTTCGAGTCTTGTTGTGTGTAATAAGGACGGATTTAAGAAGGCTAAAGCTAGGGTAATGATAGCATACAAAGCAAAGTGAAAGAAGACACCTGCTTGACAGAGAAGAGTTTCGCCGAACACGATATAAACTATTTCCGAAAAATTAAGTCGAACGCAAATTCAATGCTCCTTTGTAATGATATTGAAATCAGAACTGGCTTGTCATTGTTGTGTCCGAACAGTTGAATACACGAAGTACGGATCTATTATCTGCGTTGTATAGCATTGGCCCCTAAAAGGTACTCATGCATGGTGTTTCATGATTGCTCTCTATCTTTACCGATGCAAATTTGCACCCTCTTTCTGACTGTGAAGAATGTAATATCTATTCAAATTGGAATTGAAGATCGGAGCCACCCATCTTGTCCTCATACCAGGCGCTAAACATTTCATTCTGTGCAACAGTAAATCGTGTCTTCCATGTCCCAATCTTGCCTGGTGGATTAAAATAAAGAAATCGAAGGTCATGTTTTACAACTTCATTGTGGTTTTTTTTAAACTGATTATGTGCAAAAAAATGGAAGTTAGTCATCAGACTAGACCTGAAATCAAATAGTCTAAAGGGAAAGGGGTAAAATGGGGGAAGCAGTACATTTTCTTTCCCCTTCCAGTTTTCCTCCTTCTGTGAGACGGAAAATGAAATCAATCAGTCAAAAAAGAAGAGCGGGCGGGGGCACATTTCAGGTGAACGCCAATGCTAATTACGTTCGTATATCCTAATGTTCAGAATAATGTCCGTTGAAGGTCAATTTTACCGATGTCAGCCGATCTTCCCCAATGGTTTTTACATTGACAAATAAAATACCGTCATCTGGTCATATCAACGAATGTTATGAAATTTCCTCAATTTTCTCACGTATGAACTTGGAATTTTAGTATCCTCTACTCAAATAGAGACAACAACTTTGCATTATTTTTCACATTGACTGCTGAAACCATGAAGTCCCTGCACAAAGTCTATGGAAATTACATAATTCAGTAGTCAATGGGTTTATTAAGAAAATGACTTCAAAATCATTGCGAGTCACGCGCCTAATTGAGAAATGTATTTTTCATCTCATGCATTGAAAAAGACATTCGTTAAGTTTCAGTTTCAGTTTCATTTTACCAATTATTTTCATTTCCAATCAAATCCAAATAAAATCAAAATCTATTACAGAGTTCCAAATAGATCATGATACATTATTAAAAAGTCAACATGGGGTACAATGATAAGTTCCAACAACAAAAATAATGATTGGACTGGAAGTGGAGGGGTCTACAAAAAAGCTCGGCTTGCTGAGTGTATACCCCTCGAAAAATAGAGAAATAATAGATCGGTACACATATACATTGATATTTTTTTTACATATCATACACATTATATGTACACGTATGCATACCGTATACGTATACATATAGTGACACACTATTACACACGCTTTCAATTACTTGAAATAATATATCATGATTTTGTTTCACAAACACTATATTGCTTTCTTAATTTGGTTTAGTTTGCAATAAACTCCGTCTAGTGCATACCATGGCCCGTATTCCGATGGTGAGGTTTAACTTAACCCCGGTCTAAGTCATTGTCATTTAGACTCTTGGGCTAACGTTTCAATAGCCCGGGTCTAAATAACAATGACTTAGTCCAGGGTAAAGTTAAACTTCGCTATCGGAATACGGGCCGAGTTTATCTCAATAATCAAACATTAAAAAGAATGCGAGTTATGACTAACATCTGGCACCCTTTTCTCGGTGTATGCATATGAAATAGATTAAATGCGTCTCGACTGTGTGAAGCCTACCTTTCTGCATGAATGACATCTGTCCAGCAGCTCGTGTAAGGAAGACACCTTTCTCAGATGACTTCTCAATGGCGTCATAAGTTTTCTTCATTCCGCTGAACTCGCTTCCCGCCACTACCTTGTCGAACACATCGTCTGCCAGGGTGCATTCCAGCAAGTCAACCACTTTCTTGACACTTCCTGGAAGATCCTAGAAATAAAATGGAAATGAAGTAAATAACCTTGATTCCTAAGGAGAATGCTTAGGAATTGCATTGGGACGTGAACAAAACTTATCTGTCACAAGCTTCTGACTTTTGGCAACCCGCAACGCCGCCCCCCCCCCCCCCCACACACACACACATACACATGTAAACACAAATCGTTCTGTTGACCCTGATGAGTGGCTCATGCTCCTAGCTAAGTTTCTGGTGATCCTCGTCTTTTAAAACTTATCTATTTGCATATACATAATCAGAAAGATAAATATATTGATAAATTTTATTTCAACACGGTAAAAAAAAAACAGATATAGGTTTACATTGGGCCATGTCATTATGAAACCATCATCATACGCGTATGGGGGGCCTTTTGGGTCCGAATTCCCAATTTGACATAAGTCGAGGGGCTCCAAATTACGCCAAACGAGGGTTCGAATTTGCTTGGAGTGAGGTGAAATTGTTTTAAGGCCCATCTATTCATAATTCCATAATTATTTCTATTTGAGATTACTATGTCTTATATTACATTTTGGAGAGCAAAAATACATTTAATGCGTAAGAGTAAGCAGAAGATTTTCTTCGTAATATACTTGATCACAGCCTCGGAAAAAATATATACGATACACACCAAGAAATTATGGTGGAGTTTTGCACCATCAGAGATGCAGCCACTGATACACTGGCAATACTCATTATAGGATGCAGATGTGCACCTTGATGGTACATACCTCTATCACGTACCTTGAGGGTGATGCAATTGTTCCAGCGGCTGCACCCTATTAGTGTATATGATATTTGCTTATTTCGTCGCTTACCTTAACCATGTCTTCATGCTTTATGAACAGGACATTCTTCTCGTTTCGATGCTTACCTTAACCATGTCCTCATATTTCATGAACAGGACATTCTTCTCGTTTCGATGCTTACCTTAACCATGTCCTCATAGTTCATGAACAGGACATTCTTCTCGTTTCGATGCTTACCTTAACCATGTCTTCATACTTCATGAACAGGACATTCCTCTCGTTTCGATGCTTACCTTAACCATGTCCTCATACTTCATGAAAAGGACATTACTTTCGTTTCGATGCTTCCAGTATCCCGTCACGTGATTATACCAGCCTCCGAATGGTATATCTACAGAAGGGAGCCAAAACATTGATCGTATTGAAATGCAAATAGGAATCATGAGCTTCTAGACAAAACTCCTCTTATAATAATCAATTCAAGCAGCGGGCGTGCTTGAAAAGCAGTTTAGACTGAAATAAATAAATATTAAGTAAGTAAATAACAGCGCAATGATGCTTTAAATGACTGGTACTAAAATGACAAAAATAGAGATACTTATGAAATTCATTTTATTTTTGTGTGCGCATCTTTGCCATCCAATGACCCGGGACGTTTCATGAAGCAATTTCCAAAAGTTACCATAGCAAAAGTCAGCGAGACTGCTTTCCATCCAATCAAAATCAATGATATCATTGGGTTAGTCAGCGATGATTTATTATCGCTTGCGAAAAGTTTCATGAAACACCCTCCGGTATATATTGGAAGCACTTTGAGAATTAGTCTGAGGCTCGGTGGCTATATACGCGCTATACAGTGACATATATACCAATTATCATTATTGTTGAGTAAAAGTGCTCCAAGAAATATCCATATCATCCGCTGCATAGTTTTCTGAAAAATGTAGTCATGTAACGGACCTTTTTAGGGGGGATTGCAAATTTTGGTAATTTAACAAATGTCCAAACATGGGACTTATACATGACGACATCTCCGATTACAAAAATGTGCAATGGAAATGGATCTACCTGGATACTTTGGTAAATGAAAATTTTCCTTTTCCTTCTCTCTGCTTGATTCCTTGATTATTCAGCCTCTCTTTTCTCATTATAGCAAGTACTATAATCATGATAATTTCAATTTCGGTAAATTGCCAAACTGTACAGGATATTGTTGACTGCACATTTTTTTTTTATAAATTGCACATGATTTCGGAGTGTCTTTATCGGAACCTATTTTCCCTAGTACATAAGACACTTGCTAATCATAATCATCGTTATCCTGATGAGCATGTAACAATCTCACAGAATGATTGATGCAAAAGAATAATTAATTCCATGATTCTTATATAAGGTAAATTCATTTACAATGAGAAGGAAACCATATGTGCACATGCAGGGGCGATATGAGGAAAAAAGTATTATCTTCATTACCTAATGCAAGTGTATTTTCTTCGTTTGCTATAATGACAATCCATTGATGAACTTTTAATATACCCAGATTACCAATACGGCCAATACAAGATTAAAGATCCATATTTTGTTTGTACACAATCGATATATCAGAAAGAGGATACCAAACACTTCTTTTGACAGATTAATAATTAAATGGATGAAACAACATTTGGTATATGTACATTATAACAATCTAGGATGCTTTGTTAATTGAACTTAACCGCCATCAGTACTGACCTCCATCGATTTCATCCTGAATAAGTTTTCCAATGCCACCGGGTATAGGTATGGTCCTCTCGATGAAGTTTATCATAGATGTAAGCATATCTTTAGGGTTGCGTGCGACATACAGAATCTGAAAACAAAGGGTTCATGAAAATTGATTTACTTCCAGTAATTCCTAAAAGATTTAAAAAAAATGGTTTTAAGTAATTTCAAGTTTACATTATATAATCGTATTATGAACATATTTTTGAATTAGGTAATCATTCTATTTATGGCATTGCAAAAGATAAATCCTGCATACAATATCAATTATTGCTTTTGACATGCGTCACCTCACAGGATTGTTAGGCCAATCTTTAAAATAATACGGCATATTCTTCATGAAATAATATATTCAATAGAAGCTTACCTTTGCTCTTTTCTCAATATTTGGTGGTAGAAGTTGGAAAGGCAAATGGGTATAAATGATACGCGGAGACGGTGCTTCCTTCAAAAGATCAATACATCTCTTCGGCTGACCCATCTTCAGTTGATCTGACATAGACATTCCCTGTGGTGGGCCTTGCTCTCCAGCGCCCTCTATGTTTGCTGGGTTAATGGGACGGTCCAGTATTGCCATGGCAACCGTGCTCATCATGGTGAGTCGGTTCAACTTGTGAGGGTCACCGTCACCCAGGATCAATGAAACGATCTCCCCAGCAAAATGTGTGCCTACAGAGGATGAGAAGGAATTCACTTGCTGATTCAAATACTTCGTGTTACGCTCCAATTATCATACACTTTTTACATTATTCGCCGAATGTGGTTGCCTGTATAAACCAGTTTCTCGATGTCTGTCAAGTCATTATTGATGTGTTAGAAAGAGCCAAGACTAGCCATAAACTGAATTAAAAAAAATAAAATGATTGATTACTAATAGCAGAGGTACGTTTTTAAAACGGCGTGGAAACGTCTTTTTCTGACCAGTAACTCGTTATAGGGAACTGTACCAATGCAGCCGTCTCATACGGTAGACGTCTTATTTTAATGAAGACATATTAAGTAATTAATTCATCATAATCTAGACATGACACAAATATAAACGAATTGTTTCTTGGTGAAATAATGACGTAAAACTAAATCTTTAATCTGAATATTACACAACCATTATATATTGGTAAATTATTCATCAATTGATGACAACAAATTCAGTCGTCTTTTATATGGATAGCAATTAGGGATAAACTTTTACAAATTATGTAAAAATACGTCATTATTACGCCAGGATACGCCATACGGTCATTACGACGTGTGATATTATCAGGAGTATTCCGTTACAACTATAAAGCTGCGAAATGAAATGAATTTGATCCGCCAGACTATATTTGAAGCTAAATCTATTCTTACCTGACTTTGGATAAGTGCAGATCCATACGTCATCAGGTCTGACGTCGAAAGTTTTTAATTCCTCCACACTTTCCTTAAGGACTATGCCAACCAACTTCACGCCTGCGTACTCGTATTGTGCCATGACTAGGTTGGAGAAAGCTTCTTGCATTTTGTCAGCCATCTGTCAGACAAGGTGAAAGCAAGAGAATCACTATTTGATCAATTCTCCATAATATCTGATAGGCAATCATGCGATCACCTGACAATACCGATATCACACATTTCGTATTTGGAACGTCTATTTCCAGACTATACTTCGAGACTTTTTTAGCGGTAATTAAAATCCCTATCAACTAAAATGAAGGAATTGGCTTTAAACAATGTAGCAAGGAAAGTAATGTCGTTTTATACCGAAAATTGACGTTCCAATATTGAAACGCTAAATAATTAAGGCGCCACATAATTCAGAGAGCATAATGCGAAATGGAGAATTATGTCTTTAGTTGTCAGTTTCTGATTAGGGTGTGATCAAGCTGGCCGTGTGACTACCCCGTTGGTTTAGATCACAAATCTGACGTGACAAGCTCAAAGGCTAGTCAGTAGATTCCAATTAGTCCAAATGTGACGCATTGCTAATTGTCGTTTTCACTGTACATTGTTTATCAAACAGAGGGTAATTCAACTTGAGAATATTGTCTATCAAAATTTCCTAAAATTTTTTAATAGTTAATTGCCATATAAAGAAAGAGTAAACTTTCTCCTTCCGTTGATAATTGCCAGACTTCATTCTTTGGCGAAAAAAAAAATCTTAGATTTAAAAGAAAAATACCAAGGAACCCCTATTCAAATTTTAAGATCTTGTTATGAATGAATGAATGACTTTATTACCAATCAGCAACAGCAGAAATAACAAACATTTCAAAACATAAATGCATACATGATAATACAGTTTTGATATGGTAATACAGGACCCTACAGAAATAGCATCATAGCTATAGGTGTATGACCCCAAATGACAAGAACAAATTATCATAACAAAATTATTTAATAAAATGGTAACTACAGATTACAATCTACTCATATTTAAACTATGGTGTATAAGACCACACACTGTCTCGAGTTTCAAAACAATGTTTAAAGTTGAAGATGCATACTAAGAAGATAAGAAGAATAGTAGAATAATATAAGAAGAAGCAGTAGAGACAGGAGTAAATGATAGAAATTAAGAGTAAAAGAGTAGGAAATAGAATTGGTTTCAAACTTGAATGACACCGGTATAGAAAAGAGTATATACATGACTTTTTGTATATTAATATATCTATACATAATCACGCAATATTCACTTTTCAAGTTCATAACTATAAGAGTACTTTTCAATTCCAGCGGTACCGGTAGTTAATTTTAACATCCATGAACAAAATTGAAGTTTTGCCTTGTTCTTTCTTAACTTTGGGAATGCTAAATTTCTGTCCCGTCTGTCGAGTTTCATAATCCTTCTCAAACGATTTGAAATGTTTACACAGCGAGAGTGGCAATAACCTACATGTCAAACTGAAAATAAAGGTTAAAGGTTGCAACTAAATATAGCTTGAAGACATCTAAAATTCTGACTAAAATAAAATAAGGGTGACGATAGAGTTATGGCTCTCATTGTTCTGCAAAATCAAAACCCTATTAACGGATTTTTTTTTTGGGGGGGGGGGCGTAGATCCCCACACTTCAATACCATACGCTATATGAGATTGCAAAAAAAGCCCGGTATGGTACCAAAAGTACTTTCTTTGAAACAAAACATCTCAGCTTAAAACAGTTTCAAGCCCAATCTAAATGGTTAAAAGCTGGTCTCATGACAAAGATGTATTTTCTTAAATTACTTTGATTCCTGAATTTCAGAACATATCATTTTTTAGGTTTGTCACATCACAGTGTTATGGTTACGTTTTGAGAACTTCTCATTCAAAGATTTTGTATCAAATATTTATCCCCTGAAGTTTCCTAGTTTAATACGATCGGTATAACTGTCAGAACAATAAGGATGTATGATGAAATCTTTTTTTTTTTAATTGTGTGTTTTATTCAATAAAAAAGAATCAACATATATACAAACAATTGGCAAACATTTGCAAAGAAATTAAGCAATACATTATAGACAGACATGAGCATAAAATATCAACCGTACAAATAGTAAAATCAATATTATATGTATATACAATCAACAGAGCACTACCTCCAAATACTGATAGTACAATGAAAACAATGAATGTATGATGAAATCTTGACACTCTGCGTTTCAAGTAAACTGTAATGTATAAATTTGACTATTACCAAATAAGAACAA
>BQKZ01005560.1:0-18810 GCA_036244855.1 Temnopleurus reevesii | reverse complement strand
CGTTTATACTAATTGTGTCCTGGATTTGGGATCTACATATGTGATATATATGATTTGGATTCATTACTTTTGATTCGGATTCTCTTTCACATTTGGAATTTTATTTTACGTTTGACTATTTTGGAACGTTATGCTTGTTATGGTCTAGAGAGGATTATGTTTCCGTACGACATTGGATATCATATTGTCATACTATTTGAACGGAAATGCCTCTGTCTCTTATACACATCTAGATGTGTATAAGAGACAGACCTTATCCAAACTGCCATCACCCATACCGCCATATAATTATAACTCAGGCTTCCTTATATGACGTGGTAGAAAATAAAGTTTGCTGGGGTAGACGACGAAGATCAAGTGATAATTAGCTCAATTGATATGTAAATCTTACAAATTATTAGTCTATTTGACCATGTCCATGGTAATGGATGACATAAAATCTTTCAAGTATATCATGCAACACCAGTAAAGCCTAAAGTCAAGTTCATCTTGTTTATTATCTTTACTTTTTAAATTTAGTTACGATCCATAAATAACATTTTATCAAAAGAAACTGTTTTTCATACGAAGTGCTTCTAAACATGGACGTACTGCTACGTCCATGTTCTAAACGATTTGCATTGTTACCCGGCTATAGCATGGCTACCATTTGGCACCCACTGCATTCAAGGAATTTCTTCCTACCGGTACCCACTCACCTCGCCTGGGTTGAGTGCAGTACAATGTAGACACATTTCTTGCTGAAGGAAATTAAATCTATAGGTACTAATAAATTCAATGATGCGAGATCTTCATTCAATTTTCTTCGATAGAATATGTGTTTGAAATAAATGTATTTTTGCCACTCGGTAGCTCAGCAATAGTTCGGTCTTTAAGCATATATTTAAGAGGAAAGTGTTTAAACTGGTAGCTGAATCATAGAAAGCGCATGCGTTTGGGGGATGGATGTGTGTGAGTGCCATGGTGTGAACGGCGTACGACGGTGTGTGGGCGTGAGTATCCTTTGAGCGAAAAGGTTCAGAGAGCACGTTATAAACATATTTGTCTTTGAGCTCAACGGCCACCTCAGCCTGATGCAAATTGTCTGGAATAAGGCTTAAGCCCCGGTCACATAGGGCCCCGGAAGCAACAGGTTTCAACACGACACTTTGTTCGGAGGCAGTTAACCGTGAATTAACAAAGAGTCGTGTTGAATCATGTTGCTTCCGGGGTCCTATGTGACCGGGGTATTACGATACAATCATTTTCGAAATGTCGGTTTTAATCGTTATTGATCGTGGGTCAAATTTGCTCTTCGTATTTCATTCGTGCACGTTCGGATCTATGGGGTTTTATATTTCAAATTCTTCCGGAAATTTTGATAAAGTTGGACATTTCTTGATTCAGTTCAATTAATTTCAATACTTTCCCCATTTAGTAATAAAGCAATGTACTACTAGTAACACGATCATCAAAAGATGCAATTAAAATACAGTCAATACAGACAGTATGGAAAGTTGTGGGTTTTGATATAAATAAATCATATTGAAAACTGCTACCATCAAGTTACGAAAAAATTATCCACTAATAAAAGAGCAAAGGTTGTGAATCTGGAACCCCCAAGTATGATTATATTTCGCAGGGTGTATGTCGGTCTTTGGAATGTTTTATTAGATGCATACATTGTCGTAATAATGTTTGTATTCTCTGCGATATCATTCAAAGATCAAATTTAGGTTCATGCATGAATTTGTTTCCATAATGGCTTAAAATATTAGTGTATACCGATCAGTTGGAAACTTGATTTATTTTATTTATTTATTATGCTTATTTATTACGTTTTATTTTAACATGGTAGCCTCATCAGTAAGTTTACTTGGGGCCATGTATAATAGGACAAAAATAATATACATATCATATACAAACACATTTACATGAACGAAACTTTTACATACTACAACATAACATAAAGATAACACATCTAGCATAAGTTAACATAAACCGTAGATAACACTTTTAACAGAAGGAATATAGAGAACATATTATTGAAATTTAAGATTAAATTTTGATGAAAATATCGGGATCCTTTCTTTGAGCCATTCATACACGAAGTTTCATTTCATTTTCATTTATATTTATTTCGTTTCACAAAATACAAATCAATACAGTATGATAAAACAAATGTAATATACATAATTCAAGATTAATACGCATATTTTTTTCCAAAAGAACAAGTTTTCAAAATCATACTTGCTTATATGGAAGACATCGAATGTCTTCCTCATTTTTATCATAAGTATGTCTACGTAATAGCTTCATGATCACAACTAAGAGTCCTAGGTGCGACTCTTCTTCAACATTTTTCGCAGAATAAAAAGGATTGATAATTGTATTGTGTCCATTTTGCTATTGTTAAAACCTGAATGCTAGGTTTACTTTGTCCCAGGCCTTTGTCCCTTCTGCTCAAAATGTATTACAATGATATTATGCTCCTAACTGCTTTGTGTAAATCTCTAAGAAAACTGTATAAACTATTTCCGTAAAATAAAGTGGGTCATTATATAATAGATCCGTAAACGCCGTTTATTCAACATCGCGGACACAACAATCACAAGCCGATCCTGATTTGAATATAGCATTACAAAGGACTATTGAATCGGCGTTCGATTTAACTTAATGGAAATAGTTTATATCGTGTTTAAGGTACTTGATCCTTTTTCTCACCAGGTGAATCCTGTCTCCACATCGCCATTGTTAACCATGATCTTCACTCTGTCAGACTGCTGTGTAAATGTGGAGCTAAGCTACACCAGAGGGCCACTGGCAGGTTCTTCCGGCCTTCAAAAAGCCTTGCCGATGGTAAGCATGAGACGCTCTGTAGCTACATCCTGCTAGCATTTCTACAAGTTTTCCGCAGACGCAAGTTCATGCAAAGCATTTTCCTTTAACTTCTTTCAAGGCTTTTATACGCTTTTATTAGTATTGTTACTCCCAAATTTACATAATACACCGAAATTAGACTTTCTTCATTTATAGGTGTAATTTTAAACGAATGTTGATGTTGATAATGTGGAGCAAGTAAAAGGAGATAATGAGATATGTGGTAACTTCACTGCAAAAATGCTGGTTTTGAATTTAGCACCAACCGGAATATATATATGACCACACCAGAACACCAGTTTGGAATCCAGTCAATATATTTCAATTACAAGTGATGTTGTTTAAGGCCCGTAGCAACACCAGTCGGTGTTTGAATATATTGATTTTATTCCAAACTAGTGTTATTTCAACACTTTTCGGTTGTGGTCCTATATAGATTCCGGTTGGTGTTAAATTTAACATCCAGCGTTTTTTGCAGTGTAACGTTTTATTATGATACATGTATATAACTTTAGAAGGCTTGGTTTAATACATTTCCTCCATAATGTTTTCCCTACAAGTAGCACTTCATTGACAATTATAATGATATCTTTATAAAACCTGATTCAATATTTTCCTCATTATATTTCTGACAAACCATCCAGGCGTGACGGACAAAGACGAAGAGATGGACGGGCGTGGTACGGCATACTTCGGCGAGTTCCCCTTAGCGTTTGCTGCGAGTTTGGGCGACAAGGCCATCTATGACTTCCTCATTGAGGAGAGTGTTCGGGTGGATCGGAAAGGTCTGATGGCTCTCAGAGGACGAGTGAACCCGGATGATCAGGACTCTTATGGAAACACTGTCCTCCACATGGTCGTTATCAACAACCAGAAGGTATATAGCGATAGGATTTTATGTTTTTATTATCTGCTGTTTTATACTGTGTTCATAATATTTGCTTCTACAATGAAAATGGTATGAGCGGAAGAGAGGTGACAAAATGACTGCATCCTCCTTTTCTTTCTTTTTTCTTTATGTGTGGTGTGTATGTGTGTTGAGTAAGTTTATTGTTAAATGCAAAGTGGTAAAAAAAGTTATAGATAAGTGTTAATTCTATTTTATGCCCAGGAGATGTTGATGCTTGCGATATATCATATATCGGATTCAAGCACTGCCTTTAAATGCTGTAAATTATTATTATTATTATTCTGCTGGTTCCAATTTCCTCTTTATTAATTATCTTTCAATGAAATGTATGTACTTCTAAGTTTGAAATCATTTTTTTTTTATGCTATGTATCGATAAATATTATTGTTTGGATGAAAAATGAAATAAAACGAATCTTGAGCCTTGAATGACTGTCTAACAACTCTAAATATATCCTTTTGAATTTATAGCTGTGCACACATTAACAAAAGGGTTATCGAAAATATTTATGATTTTGTTATTTTCAGGAGATGCTGATACACGTGGTCCGTCACAGCATTATGCCAGCAAGCATTGAGATCAGGAACAACAACGGTTTAACCCCTCTAGAACTCTCCTTCAGACTAGGCCGGTGTGCTCTCTTTGACACGCTCTTAGATCTTGGAAGTCAGAAGCAATGGACCTACGGACCACTCTCATACGTCGCCTACCCCCTGCCGGGATTGGACTCCATCGGTCCCAATGGACGATTGAGTGAGTCATGGGGCTAAAAGATTCATAAATAACATTGTTCCGAATTTTAAAATTAATGATGAAATGATAATGATAATGATTGATAACAATGATGCATGATTATGAAATGAATATACAAGAATATGAGGAGTTTTTGCAAACTGTAATAAGGAGCAATATTGCGCAATCCTCCACGAAATGTAATAATGCACATTAAAGGGTACTCCCAGTGTTAGAACGTGCAATATTGCACCATCTTTTCTAAGTGTGTAGTAGTAGTAGTAGTAGTAGTAGTAGTAGTAGTAGTAGTAGTATGAGTAGTAGTAGTAGCAGCAGTAGTAGTATTAGTAGCAGCATGTTATATACGTATGCAGTTCAATGTTCATCTCTTGCCTATAAAGTTGCTTGGTCATTTATTATTATCTTGTGATTGCAATATTATTACATTTCCATACATAACTCATAGATCTATCGAACTGTCATAAGTGGACTTAAATAGGGGTTAAGTGAAGGGGGCGTAGAAAGAATGATGTATTTTCTGCTCTACGAGACTTCAAACTCTGCAAATGTGAGATTGCATATCACGGAAGTGGATTTAAATGACCTGTATGATCAGCATGGGAGTAATGTACCATGAACTCGTCGTTTACTTAATTAGTTTTACATGAACACAGTTGATTATTTGACGTCATATAATCACTTTGAGTATCATCTCATTAATCACGTGCCCATTCTCTGGAAATGTTAGCTTGTACTTGGGTTCATTGTCACCCATGTAGAACGGACCAGTTCAGCAGACGTTCAAATCAACTAATTATTCTAATCATCACGGAGACGGAAATTATGAAAAACGGAAATTAAGGATGCCCTCCAAATTGCAGACGGCTGGGGGCAATTTAGTTTATACAGTATTTCATGTATGAGAACATTACAAATTACTCTATCGGGTTTTAGTTTGATGTTTATAAATTCAATAGGTGTTAGCAATCATTTAAACAAAGCAAATGATACTTTTAACCATTAGCGATTCAGGGGTGTCGGAGGGGTCATTCTTTGCTTTTTAATACTTCATGCAACACATGAAAACTAAATCATGAAGATCGATACTGGGTGTCATATCCTGGCTATAACTGCCGACCAAGCCAGATAGGCGCTCAAGCATTCCAAGGAATAAATTCCTGCCAGGTACCTATTTTTTCACATGGGTTGAGTGCAGCACAGTGTGGATGAATTTCTTGCTGAAGGAAATTAACGCCATGTGTGGGACTCGAACCGCGGACTTCTGCCTGGAAGGCGAGAGTCAGAACCACTACACCATGAAGCTTCCACTCAGAAGCCTTTAACGCTCTTCATAGAACTATTCCAATGTTCAAAAGAACCTTATTACATGTGAAACCATCATCTCTATAGTTATGTAATACGATATAAGATGATTATATTGAAATAATTCTTGTCCTTATCCCAACATGGATGAACACTGATGGAAAGTGTTTTACTGAAATGCTGCGAAAAAAATTACAGTCACACTCGTGTAGGAATCGAACCCACAAAAGCACTTTCAATCATTGTTCATCCATGTTGGAATAAATCAATAATTATTTCAATTCTTTATCTACACGACCCCCTCCCCCCTGCCCCCCCCCTAAAAAACCCACACAATCAATTAAAATGATTCCAATTTGCATTTTCCCTTGTGTATCATCCAAATTTTGACCTCTTCTCTTGATAGGGACATATGTTTTCTCAGGAACATGTCCATGCCATTCATTCAGTGCAACGTCCATGTCCCTCACCTATCAGCTAAGAACTCCTAAAAGCGCAGTAGAATATATCCTGCTCTATACAAATGTTGTGTTATGCTATGTTATGTTACAGATGAAAACTCTGCATTGATGACCATCGTTCGTTGCGGCAAGGCTCAGCATCTCAAGATGTTGGAAGTACAAGTCGTGCATTTTCTCCTACGGGAGAAGTGGCAGCGATACGCACGAGTAAGTAGAGGGACATTGACTGTAAAGATCATGGGATAGAATAGTCTCAAGAGATGCAAGAATAAACCAAGTGGAATATTATTAAATCCCTCCCCCAAACAAAAATGGTAGTTTATAAATTTGGAAATTTAGAAATTCATTTATTAAACTTCATTGGCATAAAAATCAATATTTTATTCATATATAGGGATGTGCAATTTTATATGTTATGTTAAGCAACTTGTACAAGAAAAATTTAGCGATGCCTTGATTATACAATTGGGGAAAGGAAATACGCTTGTCTTAAACCTTATTATTAGCTATCATTTATTCTAAATGGTTCACTTATGCTGCAGCTAAGGTGAATGTGACATACACGACATTTAGTAATGGAATAAAAGAATAGTCGTAAATCACCAATATACGTTAGATCAAGGGGATATTTTCTACGACGCGTGATGTCTAGATATGAAAAGGGTATTTGATAAATTAATGTAATTCAAGCATGCAGTAAGAATACCCTTTGGCGGAATCGACAATTTTGGTAAAGTGGGAACACCAACATTAATGTTTTTTGTTAATATGGGTTTTTGGCACCATTCATATAGGAAATATCACAACACTGTATACATATTTGGTTTGAACAATACTGTTTGCAAGCGAGATTAAATGAAAAAAAATGTATATTTTTTCTCCTCCAAAGCGACGTCTGATTATGAAGTTCATCATCACTGCAATTCAACTATTCGCAATGTGTGTTGTGTCCTATGGAAGTAAGACTATTTCACCTGGGGACGAAGACACGGCAAAAGAGAAGAAGTTTTTCAGCGGTCAACATTTCTATGACATCGAACTCACTCCCACTGTCATCGTAAGCATAGAGTTATGCTAATTCCTGCTTTTTATATAATCTATAGTTCTTTTTGGTTACATATTCTAGATATACACATCCTTATTGGCACAACGTGTTGATAAAATGCTTTGAAATCATTATTTATTTCCAATTTATACATTACTAAACAAAAGACAAAATCCTATGTTGAATTTTAACGAATTGAATGATGAATTATTTCATTTTATGAACGGAAGCTTCTTTATTTTGTAACGTCGTTTTGGCTGATTTAAACTTTCAAAGTCAAGCCCATATCAATATAAAATACACTGCTGAAAATATATTCTTTAATCAAGATTTTCAACATTTGTAAATAACGAAATGCCATCAAACACACCAATTAATTACTCTAGCTCCATTACACATCCAGAAAAGTGTAACTATTCTGAATTGGTACAATAAAAGTGATCCTAATTTTTTCTAGTAGATACAAATTTAAAAAAAGTTTTATATACTACTCCAACGGTTATTTTTGTTTAAATAGGGTGACATGATAGGAAACTACTTATCTGTATATATCTTATGTATCTAAATTTCTTATCTTAACGACAGGTAACTTATATAGCAGAGGCAGTGGTGATCTTCATCTGTATACTGAGGATGGGGGAGTCCGCTGTGGAGATCAATTCTAGAAGATCATTCAGAGGCTATGCCAAGACATTGGTATGCATTTCATCCTCTTTATATCATTCAATTTTTTATTTTGATATTACTTATTTATCTATTCATCTTTGCATTTTCATACAGTTCTTTATGTCTAATCATCTCCTATGCTATACCACCAAGGGGCTGTAACATAAAAGATGCAATTAAACTTACGACAAATATTTTTCATAAGTCTATGTCAAAATGTGTACCTCAGATATATGATAATTTTTCAATTAATCGTTTCTTTTTTATGTTACAGGCCCCTGTTCACTCACTTAGTGACTTTTCTTTTGAAGTTTGCTTTTTCATACTGCTATCTTCATAAGATGTAAACTTGTCAAATACAAGTATGCGCAAGTGTATATATGTAGGTTTCGTATTCCATCCCTCATAATATTTTCTTTCTCCGTCTACTTATATTTTTCTTTTGGACTTTCCGATTTCTCATTCCCTCGTCCTCCCAAATCCACGTACAGTCTAGAAACATCTACTGCTATCTTCATAAGATGTCAACATGTCAAAAAAATGAAGAGCTGTAAAATTACATATTTCGTATTTCATTGACTTTTCCTCTCCCTGTCTCTTTCATTTTATCCTCCCCCCCCCCCCTCCCTCTTGTCCATTTACCTTTCCTCTCCTCGTTTCTTCACGAAGACTATCTTCATAAGATGTAAAGCTCTAAAAACACACACAAATCTTTTGATAATAGTTGTTTATGAACGTTGTGTATTTATTTACCTCTGATTCCATTGCTCCCATCACTACTCTTTGTTTAGAGTATCTTTGTAAGATGTCGACTAATCCATTTATTCAATAATTTCATCCCTCATATTTTCCTCCCTCTCCCCATCTTTGTGTTTCAACCTGTCCTCTCCCTACTCCACCTCAATTTCTCAATTTCTTTTACAAAATTAATGAATGAAACATGAAACATATCTTTATTAGATGTTCAATATTAACTGAGGTACAAACGGTCAGGTGATATATAATTTTTAAATCTTTTATATTACAGTCCGTTAGTAACTTCATGTGTTTCTCTATCTATTTTCATACCATGCCGTTAAGTCCGATTATTAGTCCATTCCTCCCTAGAACTTCCATCGCGAAATCCAGTATAGAACATTATTCATGACATAATCAACCACCCAGGTTGTTCAAATGAAATAACGGTATATAGTTATTTCTTAATCTCTCTCATATTTAATTTTTCTATTTACCAATATATACAAAGTATCATCGTCAGATTATATTACATTTTTTTTTCGTTTTTCCCATGGTTCTCCCAAAATTCGATTGATAACAGTAGATATACGGCTATGTTCAATGGATCTGTAGTTCTAAAGCACTTGAAATGATTAAAATTTCTGTAAGATATGTCCTAATTTCTTAAGTTGGAACCATTATGAGTATTTAGTCCTTTCCAGTCACATCCGTGTATGTATCAAGTACATAACGGTTTTCTTCCGTAGATATGAAACTATTCAGTCGCAATTTATTCGAAAGTGAATACCATGATTAAAAAATCGACAGGTATTTTGAAAAGGTCTTGTGAGGCCTGTAGATTCACCCCTTCTATCTTTCCGATTGTAAATTTACTTTAAATGTTTGGTAGTATTTTCATTCGATATTATTCTTATTTTCAGACTTGTACATTTGGTTGACTTATTAACCATAAAAAACACAACGTATGCCAATAGGAAATTTAATTTATTTAACCGTCCCAAATGCACCAAAATCGGCAGGGAACATGTTTAGCCAACGCTGGAACGCGCGTTCGTCAAGCGCAAGCCTAAATAATTCACCTTTACCCAAGTATGTCCCCTGAATTGTCTGCGCAAAGGACCGTAAACTAAATTCAATTTGCACTGCATTGGCATAAATTAGATATTTACGCATAATATGACTGACGGTCTTTAATGTTTGTTTCTATAGATTGAGCTTCCTGAGAAAGGTTTCATGATCCTAGCAACGGTTCTCTTTCTTCTCTGCGTCCCCTTGAGATTTCTTGGTTACAAGTGGGAAGAAGATGCTCTGGTTGTCATAGCAAGTCCTCTTTCATGGATGTACCTCCTCTATTTCTACAGGTTAGCTCACGTGAAGGCGACACGTTACGACCGGTTTACGACCTGATTTGGGAAAAAATCGTAATAGAATTCGTTATGCGCATTTTGAAAAATGAAATATACCTAGGTCTTGTTCAGTAATCTCATATGAATATTGAACATATTATTTCAATTCCTGAATCAGCTTTTTACGAGATAATGTGTAATTCAGTTCAAATCGTAAACAATTTTCGGGCTACTCCTACTTTTCTGACTTTCTTATACTCGCTGCCGATTCGACATTCCTATCGACGAGAAAGCTTTCATTATCAATTTGTTTGCGATTTTGCAATTATATACTTTGAGTATCTCTATATAGAGCCCCAATCAATGATTTTCTACATTGTTGAATGCTTCTGAGAAATACTATTACACCTTCTTCTCAAATCAGATCGAAGAAAGTTGCAATGTGTGTGACAGGCTTTAGATAATAACATGACGTGTTATTTTTCCACATCAAAGTATATTGAAATAGAAGTAATTTAGTATATATTTTTTCTGATATGGCAAAATTTCTTGTTCTTACAAGCCAAACAGATCCAGTGATGAGTCGTGTATCACATATGAAAGTGTTCTCCATCACGCCCTACATGACACCCTTTTCTTATTATGCTTACACCTCGGTGTCAGGGGCTCTGAAAATTAAGCGATCAGTTTGCCTCGAAGGGTATGACAGCAACAGTAACCAACTTGCGTAATGGATTATAGCTATGAAAATGAATATGAATATCTGGATTATTTGCTCCCAGGAGTATAATTTGTTATTTCATTCATCAATAATTCTATATCATAGAATAAAAATATTTAATATTACGCTATTTGTGAAATGAGATTTATTGAGCTTAGCAATCATTGTCAAAGGAATATTTTATAGATATATACATGTACTGGAAGAGATGGCGAAATGAGAGAGTCGATACAAGTCATTAATCTTTTCATCTTTTCATGTTTTGACTAAGATGGAAGGAATATATGAATGGCAAATTATTCTGATTTGTACTTTCTTTAGAGCTAACCAAAGTCTTGGTCCACTAGTTGTGATGTTTGGGCGCATGTGTATCGGAGATATTGCCAAGTTCTCGATTCTCTATTCAACCTTTGTACTCATGTTTGCTGCTGGTGAGTCGATTCAATTTAATTCAATTCAATTTATATGTTCGTTTCCAACGAAAATATTATTCAACAGCAGTGAAAGAATGCTTAACATAGAGCGAATTACAGAAATGACAAAATATTGAGATTCATAAAAAGAGCAAAATGAGAGAAAAATAATGAGAATAGCATCATGTAGTTGAACAATATTGAAATGTCAATTGCGTAAATAAGGAAATAAAGGAGGTCCAAAGAAAAGTAGTGCTTGAATTATTGTGAAAGAAAAAAAATCGTTTACAACATTTACAAAACCGTAATGTATAACTATAATTTACAAATATGATTGATGGAGAAAGAAGGAAGTGTGTAAAACTCAAGTTACTCTGGTGGATAGTGTATTAGCTCCCCTCCCTGGTAAAATCTGACATGTGTGTGCGCGGCCTTTACAATAGTTATATAATACATTAAACATAATAATATAATGTAATAAACATGTAATACATTTATGTACACCAAACGTCAAAACAAAGCCCAATTCATCAAGTGCGTAAAATTAAGTGCAAATAACAATTAGTCAATTAGCATGAATTTTCACTGTCGGTCAGTAGTGCAATGATAAAGCAATATAAATGTACTGTGCTTATCGTGTTAACAATGCTTTTTATTTGTACTTTGCTAGTTTCAAAGAGTAATCCACTTTGAACTGTGTACAATGTTAATTTGTGCACAAATATTACGTTATCATATTAACAAAACAATAGGAAGACAAATTTACCTACATTAAGTGCTGTCGAAAAAAACAAACGAATAGAAACCCACTTTTCTACAATTAGTACCTTATAATTAAGCCACTGCGTAAATTTGCTCTTGCAATTACCTCTTGTACTTTGATGATGTTGGTGATGACGATGATGATGATGTTGGTGATGATGATGATGATGATTAAGATGATGATGATGTTGGTGATGATGATGATGATGATTAAGATGATGATGATGATGATGATGATGATGATGATGATGATGATGTTGGTGATGATGTTGGTGATGATGATGATGATGATAATGATGGTGACAACGATGATGTTGATGATGATGATGACGATGATGATGATGATGATGATGATGATGAAGATGATGGTATGGATGAAGAAGAAGAAGAAGATGATGATGATGATGATGATGATGATGAAAATTAATGGCACTCTTTATTCAGTTCAAAATTTACACGTTTAGTCGTAGGTCTGTTTATTTTTCAATCAGGCTTTAATCTTAATTATTGAAATTAACTTTACAGAATTCCAGATAGAGTAGTTAAAATGTAAATCAGGTCAATATTTTGCTACAAAAGATATGAGTAAAATCATCCGTCTTACAGTTTTTTTAATAAATATAAAATATAAAACAATATAAAATAATAAAATATAAAATAATTTATTGTTAAATACTGAATCTGATTGAATATGTTATTCTTTGTCAGTGTTCAACATTGCGGTGGATAGTGACAGTGAATTCAAAGATTTCGAGGACTGGTTCGAGTCTATAGCTACAACTTTTTGCATGACGTTTGGAAGATATGGAGTAAGTATAAACAGTAGCATTGAGACGGATTGTAATGACAGTTTGGCACCCTTGAAGAAATCATTATGGCGCCAATATTAAGCCTAATAAACGTAGCCTATGAGCTATTTTGGGCATGTTTGTTTTTAAATTTTTATTGCAAATTCATAGTTCTACCAGTCTTCAAAATTTATCAATTTAACATCATCAACATCACCCTTTTACCCACTAAGAAATTAGGGTGCAGTTTGGCATCCTTAGGCGTGCAGTAGCTGGTACAGTATAGCAGCTCCATATGGAACAAAAAACAGCACCTTGTGGGGGTATAAATCTCCACCCTAAACATGCTAAAGGGCGCTGCTGTTTTACCAGCGACTGCACCCCTAAAGGGTCCAATATTAAGCCCTGATTTCATAGTGTGTGCAATGACATCAGGGGGCCGTTTCATAAAAATTAGTCAGTGCGACAAGAGCGGATTTTCCGACAGTTGCTATAACGACAGTCAGCAGCAATGGTTTTAAGCCAATCAGAATCAAGGATTTCCCTGGATTTGTCTCCGCTGACTAATTCTGTTGCTGACAAAGTTTCATGAAATGGCCTCCACGTCCATACAAGCATGGGAGCTTGGACCCTTGAGTCTGAGATGTGTTCCATTGGCTGGTTGACTGACGAGAAAGCAAAAATGATGTCATAGCAACAGACTGTCAAGAAGGGAAAAAAAATTAGCTTATCCCTCTCTCTCTCTCTCTCCCTCTCTCTCTCTCTCTCTCTCTCTCTCTCTCTCTTGGATGATCCCTCCACTATTTTGGAGATTTCAAGTGTCGTGGTAGTATGATGAGAATTAGACAAAATAAAATGAAAAAGAACAATATGTACCATATCAATAATTGCCTGTTGATGATTATGATAGGGTTTTCTTTCCTATCACAGGTAGTGAACGCCAAGAACCACGCCAAACATCCCGGAATAGCGAGTATTCTAATGGTCCTCTTTGCCGTACTTGTTCCGATCCTGCTCCTGAACATGCTGATTGCCATGATGGCTAAGACCTATACAGAGATCATGGCCAGGGCCGTCATGGAGTGGAAGAGACAGGTAAGTGTGGTCAAAGCAGAATTGGACAAAGTAAACATCTCCCTATTCAGACGTTCTCAATGGCTATATCACACAAAGTGAAGTTATTCTGCAAAGAATTAATGTAGAGCATGACTTGAGCCGAAGTAGTGTGCTGAATAATAGGAGAGATTCTTTCTTTGGGATCACAAACTGTTATCCTCGAGCAGTAGTTTAGTAGTATATGGCGTGACATACGGTATAAGCCTAAACAATCTGGGGTTATCGGGTTATTTTGCTCAGATTCATTTTTAGATATGTGTTTATACAGTGACAATAAAGACATATTTCTGATTTATTGTAGGAATTGTGAACCATTAGACGTACACATCATCTATACATCGTGAAAAGTGTATAAAACTCAAAACAATTGGGGACATTTTTTTTAAATTCATGCTTCTCTTCTCAGTGGGCTATGATCGTACTTCAAGCCGAGCGTACAGTTCACCCTAAACAGCCAGCAAGATACCAGAGGGCCTACTCAGCCTCCATAACGTTCGATCAACCACAGGCTATCAGCGCAGAGACCAATCATACCAACTTCTCCAAGAGTCTTGCCCCACCGACCTTACTCACTGCAGGTCGGGAGGTACCAGGAGCCATCGATATACGAGAGAGGCGCCGGTCATGGGTTACACTGGCACGAGACCAACAGCAGTGAGTATACTTTTCGATTTGGCTTTCGAACCTCGGCAGTTGAATAAAGGGGAACACAAACCTGAAATTATCATGGTGTCACTGAAAAGAGGTAAATCAAATGAACAATATATGAGAATATGTCAACATCGGACAATCCGTTCGGAAGTTATTTTCAAATTCTGGAGAATATTCTCGCCGCTGATAGGGATCCGTGCTATCGACAACTTTGACGGAATCTGTGACGTCACGTCGGACAACTCCGCATTTACTTTGTACACCAAATTTTACATTTCTTTTTTTTTTAAAGAGAACTTGAGAAAATGTTTGTTTTTTGCTTGACTATAGCATGCCTTCATCAATGTTGCATGTATTTTGGGAAAAAAAGTGCTGGAACCCTTATTCTAAATATCAAATTAATCCATTTTCCCCGATGGACGAAATGAATGGGGAAGTCGTTCGCAACTACGTTACAGATTCTTGCGGGTGAAAAAGTAAATGCCGGGTTTTGTTATTGTATATATTCAAGTTCTTTGTATTATGCATGACTCCTCGTGATACCATGCATCTTATTGTGAGAGCATCCTGCGAAAATATTGATCAATGAATAGATATGTAAATAAATAAAATCTTTGATAATCTTTCCTAATTTATCTTCATCTTCCAGAATCGAGATGGAGGAAGGACAGTCGCTGCTCCGACGTGGACAAGAAGATTCCTTCTCGATGTCTTTACGAGGCCAGACGGCTGGCATGGGTGTCAGCTGTAGAGCTATTCTCATCGAGAAACTACTGGAGGTTAAGCCAGATGCAGCTTAGAAAATACCNAAGAAGTAAATGCCGGGTTTTGTTATTGTATATGTTCATGTTCTTCTTATTATGCAGGACCCCTCGTGATACCATGCATCTTGTTTTGAGGGCATCCTGCGAAAATATTGATCAATAAATAGATAAGTAAGCAAATAATAAAATCTTTGATGTTGATAATCTTTCCTAATTTATTTTCACCTTCCAGAATCGAGATGGAGGAAGGACAGTCGCTGCTCCGACGAGGACAAGAAGATTCCTTCTCGATGTCTTTACGAGGCCAAACGGCTGGCATGGGCGTCAGCTGTAGGGCCATTCTCATCGAGAAACTACTCGATGTTAAGCCAGATGCAGCTTAAAAAATCTCCAAGAATACAAAAGTTTGTACCACGTTGCTGGGTCTCGATATTTTTACAATGGCATAGGGCTCTCACACCAACAGACCAGACTGCACCTCACCCTGGATCTGCATCAACAAAATTTTATTATCACTGTCTTATTACGTTTGAAATCTGATGTCTGAATTATATTTTCTCAATCTCAATAGTACAAATTCATTAAGTAAACAAATAGTCATAGTTCATACGGTAATGCAAGTTTTGCAGCAGGGTGCATATAGGGTCAGCATATAGGTGTGAGTGCCCCATCAGACGGCTGGCAAGAGTATCAGATATTGGACTTTTGTCATTGAGAGTCTGCTCAATGATAAACCAAATGCAGTTAAGGAAAATACTCATTGCACCATATTTGATAGTAGCGATATCAATGTTACCTATCTTGTTAGTGAAATATGATATTTACACTGATCAAATCAAGTGGAATGCAATATTGGTGCCACATTACTTTATATTTGCCTTTGGAGTCGACACCTACTTATGACTGCTTTAAACCCACCAAACACCTTACAATCGGGTTACGACCCGATTCTTTGATTAAGAAAAAACAATCCATTTACACTCCCTGGAGCATTTAAACATGGATAACATTTTTTACTATGGTGTTCTGACTATTCAGATAAATTGTAAAATCGAGACCTTCGTATAGGAAGAAATATCGAATTGGCTCTGTGTCATAAGAAATTTGAAGTATTCGGAGCAGTCTCAAGATATCTAAGAAATGAAACTGATTTGTCCCTTATATGAACAAGAATCGAGTATGATTTATTTGTCGAAATGCTACAATCGAATGCTACGATCTATTTTCAAATCGGATGGTAAGCCGATGGTAAGGTTTGTATTGGGCTTTAGAATAAACTGGGCAATCGTTGTCTACACAAATTTTGGTTAGAGTCTAACGAGATATTGTTTATATTTTTTCATGTTTGTTTGAATTTTGAATCGGTTAACAAAATTAACAGGAGGTAGAAAAATAAATGGTAACAAAGCAGGGTAAGTTCAAAATTCATCCAAATTATTGTTTATGGATCATGTTGATTTTGGCTTTCAAATGATCTTGTAATAAACTCCGAGTGTACATCGTTCACTATCAGACTGTAATTTGTAGAGAATCACTTGATAAATGATGTACCATTATGGAAAAAAGACATGCTGTATGAGAAGTAAAATAGAAGAAGGAGTAGTAGTATTACTAGTGGTAGTAATAGTACAAGTGGTAGTAAGTAGTAGTAGTAGTAGTAGTAGTAGTAGTAGTAGTAGTATGAACATTATTCAAGTAATAATAAACGAAGAAGGAATACGGTAGAAGAAATGTATTTCCTCAAGATATGAAGACTTAAACAGTTATTGGTTGCCAGAACAGATTTTGATATTTTTTTCTTAACTAAGCTTAGAGAATACACCATGGGACTTCGCTATATAGTCTTAATCAGAATTTAAAAAAAAAAGATTCCACAATACGTTGCTCAGAATGTTAAAGGGGGACGAATCAATGGGATTATTGTGCTGAAGTAGATGGAGAAGAGTTTAAAAACTGTGAAAATATGAACAATATCGGATAATCCGTTGAAATTCTATGAATTTTCTACATTTCAATAATATGACGATCCCTGTTTTTGATTGCGTTCCGTTGGGTCGACGTCGGCAACTTTGACAAAAAGTGTGATATCATGTGGGACTACTCTCCATGCATTCTCCTTTTTTTTTTCCTTCTTCTTCAGAAAAGCCAGTGAAATGTTTTTTTTTCTCTCGAGTATATCTGCATGTGAGAAAAAAATCATGCCAATCCATTTATAAATCGAATATTAATCCCTTTTTCTCAACTTTTATACAGAAAGTAAATGGGGAATTATCCGATTTTACATTCCAGATTCGGCCGAGGTTGCCAACTGAGGGAACCTAAACAACGGACATCATTTAAACTTTGGAAAAGTCATAACTTTTGAACGGATTGTCGTATTGTGCTCAATTATGTACTCTTTGTTCGTATCATATTTTGCTATTAATGGTTTTGGACTTTGTATGAATCACAATTTTGGAATGATAATTAATCAATACTAAAGTTTAAATAATGAAAATGTAGACATCCTCTCGCGATCGTAAAAGGGCAGCCTTTATATAGATCTGTGAATGACGGAGAAGACATTTTTTATATTAACAAAATTATCACAAATCTTAAACTTGCAATTTTCAATTTTGTGAATCAATTCGATAGAAGCATCAATAAATCAAAGATAAATTAAGACATGAATAAACGCCTGGAATGCTATATTGCTTTTTGTATCAATAGTTCTTTATTTATTCGTAATTTAATTTCAAAATATGAAAGACAATTTACATTATTCAAATATCGACAAAATATAGAATGTAAAATAACAGAAAATCACGAAACCGTGCTGATAATATGCATTTTAAATGTTCGTCACAATAAGTAGATAGTGTTTAGGCTCAGTCACATCTTTGCGTTAATAATCAACGTCTGTCTTCTGTTCAGGAAATTCCAAAGACACTGGGTGAACGCAGAAATACGGAGGAAAGACGCTTAGCTTACGTTAAAGCATGTAAACGTCAAGCGTTCAAGGAACGTGCGTCAAATTTAATGAACGCTAGGCAGACGTTGGTTTCAAACCCAAAGGTGTTGTTGTGCCTTCAGAAATTATCAAAATGAGAAATCTATTGATTGAGAGTGAATAAATCTGCGTAGCATATACTGATGTACAAAGCAAACAAACTGAAGCACATGTTTCAAGATTAGCGATCACGCAACTGCGTTGAAAATTATTCGACGTAATGTTAAACATTTCGGTATCTGCAATTCACCATTGTCAATTTTTTGAAAAATTTATGAAATATATTTTCAATCAATTGGCTCAATTTATGCATGAAAGTCACATTTTAGCAGTAAATTTCGAGAGTGAATGATTCTTCATTGCATATACTGATGTACAAAGCAAACAAACTGAAACACATATTTCAAGATTTAGCGATCGCGCAAAAGCGTTGAAAATCGACACAAGGGTCAAAATTTTGCCCTTCACCATTGTCTAAATTTATGCATGAAATTCGCATTTTGACAACTTTTTTTGGCAATTTTTA
>BQKZ01005559.1:27488-40237 GCA_036244855.1 Temnopleurus reevesii | reverse complement strand
CCCCCCCCCCCCCCCCCCCTCCGGGGGGCGCTAAGGTGGGGGCCAAATTTGAGCTGATGACCTTTTGTATTTTGGTTTTCAGCTTAGCGGGGAGGGGCGGGGCGCCAAATTTGGGCTCAGCCCCCCGGGTATGAAAATCCTGGGTGCGCGCCTGACAGTAATCGTGATTATCATTAAATTGACAAATTATTTTTCATATCCGTTTTCCTCCATATCAGGCCACCCCTGTCAGTCTAACCCATGTCTGAATGGTGCTATTTGCTATGAAAACCAAGCTGAAAACGAAACCTACTTCCTATGCTTCTGTCCGGAAGGTTACTCCGGCTAGTTTTGTCAAACTGCAGGTAAGACATAAGTTTAAAACAGTCTACCAACAATATCTCTTCTTTTTTTATGGGAGGGGGAGGATCTGGTGAATTGGTGAGTGAAAAGTGAAAATATAAGACAAGGATAAAAAAATAGCTACGAACTTTTTAATACCTTGAAAATGGAAAAGTTGGTGAAATGTTCAGACACTTCGCGATCTCTATGACGTCATTGTTGCACTTCTAACCATTTTATTTATAGTTATGGTGCAAAATTCATCATTTCCACTGAAAGATACATATTCTGTAATTATGTAAATGTGCGAATAGTTGATGTACATAAGTATCTATCATTAACATATCTCATAGTTATAGTTTTGAGATAATGATGCCTTGGGGAACAAGTACAATTTGATAACATTAATAATCAATATAATATATATTCAATAGCGCCGATATGACATCATTCGTTACCAATTGTCTAAATATTTGAATATTTATAACTGTTTTTATTAGTTATCTGATTTTCCTTCGAGGTAATTGTTCTGGTCATCTATTGTCTGCTCCTGTTCAATAAAAAGAACATTTTAGTTAGCCTTCCTTTAGAGAATAATGAATTAATGTACACAGATACTTCCAAAATAGGGATACGAGAGTGACAAAATTAAAGGTGTGGTCACACCGGCCGAACGGAGCTGTAGCGGTCCTTTAGCGGTAGGGATTTATTCTAAAAGGAGAGACACTAGTGTTTCGGTGTGTGCTTGTGCAGAGCGTGATACAGGGTATGCATTGTGTGACTACATCACACACAGCATTGCTCCTTCCTACAGCCTAGGTTAAAGCAAAAACAATGCAGTGTGTCACGTAGTGAAAGGTTGCATATACTTTGTATCATGCTCACTTAGAAAGCGTAGGGTCTGTACTTGCATACTACGCTAAAGGACCGCTACAGCTCCGCTCGGCCGATGTGACCACACCTTAACCATGTTAACCCTAAAAAGCCCAAGGGGGGGGGGGGGGCACAATGTGCCCCCCTACCACATAATCGCAAACCATTCCTACATTTACGGTCCGATTACGCTCAAATTTGGTGACTTTTTCTGAAATGTTGTTGCGCACATTATGATACCATTTTTATTATTATCCCACATTTTATGTTGCCATGGCAACCACAAAACAAACGGCATGTTTGTCCGTTCTTCGAAAGATTTCAGTTTTTCAGTTTCAAATCTGCCCAAATTGCGTGGAAATGGTTATAATTTATCATTTTTAGTTTGTTTTGCTCTCTCCTGTGCATCTTGAGCAGAAAACACGCTTTCCAACAATTTCTTTTGTTTTCTTTGTTTTTAGTCACTTTTTTCATAAATATTTAATAAAATATTTAAAAATACTTTTTCCAACTTCATGCAAACTAAAGTACCCCAGACACTTCCAGAAAGCCCTGAAAGTCATATTGGCGAGGATTGGAGCTTAAAATGAGAAAAATTCAAGGAATAAAACGAGATCTTTAAAAACTGTCTGGCGCCCTCTATTAGCAATATTGTGATAAATATGACATGATGCAAATATTGTCATATTTTGACCTCTAAATGCATCTTATTTGTTTAATAAAGTCATGGAATGTGTTGTTAAGATATTAAGGGGGATAATACTACATTTCAGTCATTTTTTAGTCCACAATATTGATTTTAATAGACCATATGTCAAAAGTGACAAAATTCACCCTTTTTAATGTATTTTATTGAATTGCGCCCTCAAACGGTGATCTTGAGAAATTCCGACGGTTAGAAATTGTAGCTTACTACATGCTCTACATCTGTGCCAAATTTTAGCCCGATCCGTCAAATATTTTGAAATTTGTGCCCCCCTTGGGCCACAGAGACATCAAACTAATAGCTTGGGCTTTTTAGGGTTAAGCTATATCATGCATGAGAGATTATCGTGTGGTTGATACACAGAACGAATGGTGCAATGGAAGCAGGGAAACCATGGATCATATTGTTGTCATTAGTATTATTATCACTATTATTATTACTACTACTATTACTGTCATTATTACTATCTATTCGGCAAATTTAAAAGAAAACAATTGCAGTACGAGAAGGAGAACTTGATTTCTATAACCCGCAAGTTTTCCATCCCAACCTTCTCAAACCAAATGCAAGCAAAGACACATATATTCAAAAGTTTGGAATACATGCAGGGAATTAGGAGTACTGAGCAGAATGATTTATCAAAATGACTATCCAAAATCAGCCATCTTCCACTCGAATTGGAAGTCTTTCCCGAATGATAGGGAATCTTTGAATTGCGGTGTGGATTATGTTCACCTGGCGTGGCCGCACGACAAGATTGAAGGAGAGTTATTCAATTCGATTTGTGTTGGTCAAAAAGGCGATGTGGCACAATGTTGAAGGCGAGGGAGCCGACCGGCACAAATTACTACTATCCTTTGTATTGCACGTGAAACTTTTCCAATTTCTTTTATAGTTTAATATTGGAATACTACGGCTTTACCTTCAAAGGAGGACTACGCGCCAATAATTTTTTGCTTTGATGAAAGAGCAAAAAAAAATCAGACAAACGGATCAAAAGAGTTTGAGCAAAAGTGGACAACAGATAAGAAAGATATCCAAAGACTTTTAAAATTGTTGTATTTTGAGCGAAATTGAAAATAATGTTCGTCTAATTCTTGCGCTTTAAATCGAAGCAAGTTATCTTTAGCGTGGAGTAATCGTGAACCTTACCAGTCCTACTAGTGTAGTGTTCTTCAACGAAGAGCTTAATAAAACAAACCTTAATACATAATATATGATTTGCTTTTTCTCCTCTCTTCATCATTTTGGCAGGTAAAAGGGAAATGCAAGACCAAGGCAAACGACTTTTGGATTTACTCGAGTCCAGTAAGTATTTTAAATAATGCTATAGACTTCAATTTGATAATGAACAGACATATTGTGTAGGAGATTTCAACCTCAACGTCAGATCTAGTCTAATGCCTGTCTTAATGGTAAATGAGGAAGAATATTATATACTAGTCGAAAACAAATACGAGCCACTTGTTTGAATTATCACTTTATAGAGGTGTATTACAACGAGATGCCTATTCAGGAGCGTGAATTATTCATGTGAAATTTTTTTTAGTGTTTTAGAAAAGAATATGAAACACGGATCCATGTCATTTTCTACTTTTGGAGAAATACAAACTTTCCCGGGTTGTCCACTGCATCGACAAGAAAGAGCATATGATGATGCTGAACTAGGTTTTGAACACAAGTCATGTATAGCTAAAAAATGGAATATTGAAGAAAAAAATGTTATGATATAAAGTGACAATGAGAATAACCAAGTGACTTTATCAAAAAAAAAATAACTAACACATAAAAGAAAAAAAGGTTGAAGTAAAACAGAATGGCCCGTATTCTGATGTCAGGTTTAACTTAAACTAGAGTTTAAATATGTGGTTTAAGTATGGGAAGCCAAAAGAGGCTTGAATCTGTAACAGTCGATGTTTAATTTACCAGCACATTTGGCACTCATAGTATTTAAAACTGTCTCGGAATAAAAACTTCAATAGTTTTCTACATTATTAGAGCATGGGAAAAGATAGTATTTAACATAAGAATTATACATTGTAAGTAAAGTTTTGGCACTTTTGGCCAACTATACTTAAACCACAGATTTAGACCAGGGTTAACTTAAACCTCGCTATCGGAATACGGGCCAATATGTATAAAGTTATGGACATTTTAATTACATAATTGGATAGTGAAGCCAGAACTGATGTACAGATTGGGAAATTGTGGTTTTGTGTTATGAAGCATGTTATGCATAGCCTGTTATCTAATGATCTATTATCATGAATTTATTGTAACCCATAAACGCATATTAAAAGTATTCAAAATGTTAAATCAATATAATCGCTGCGCCCATGTAATTACCGGAAAATAACATTTGTGTACGCAAAACGGGTTGAAAAGATTGTTTTAAAACAAATATAAAGTCTTTGCAAAGGCGTGCATGTAATACGTCCTTTCACGTGACCATGCATTCGCATAAAAATCACTGTTCGGTTGTATCATTGACTTTTTTCTTTCAGAACTTAACCGATTAAAACGTTTGACGATTTTTTTTTCGTCCGATTTTTTTGCTTTAAATCTGTGAAACAAAATTTGTTGGTACATACCAATACAGTATTTAAGCAAAATGACACACTCGCATTCTCGATCGGTTAACCTCAGACAACTGCGGGCAAACGTCTTTTGAGATTATTTCATTTAATTGAAGAAAAATAAGACATCAATATCAGCTCTTGGCTCATGCCCAGATTTAATTCAATCCATCCAATAATTAATTACGATTCTTGTCTTTTAGCGCTGGATGGACCTCACAGAGGTGCTAACCGTTCCTGAAAATGTCCGAAGTCAGAATTAAATTGTTGCTCACTCAATAGCAGACCATGATTATATAACACAACCATAGGCTCAGTCATTCCTTTGAGATGGAGACATTGAATTTATATTTGATTTGATTTGATACATTTATTTCAACACGGTTAAAAACACAATTCAGCACATGCTCTTCAATGGAGCCGTGCAGTAAAAATGCATTCAATTACAATGGATCACAATAACAATGTGTTCATCATACATTAAAACTACTATAACACCATAAATACTGGAAATACTTGAATTTAAGAAGTTTGATGAAAAAAATCCAGACTATTTAAAGATGACGATTTACTTAATTTATGAAATTAAAATTGCAGAAATAAATAAATAATGTGAATGATCGCAATATGCAATACAAAATTACATATACGATAAAAGAGTAAAATTGATGCGAAATGTAAAAACTCAAGAATTTATCAATCTGGTAAAACATAGAGATTGAAAATGATATCATTCATATTCAATTACATTGGCATTTTACTTCGTCAATAAAGTACCCCTTCATATGCAACCTTCATTTTTTTAATGAATAGAACTGGAAGAAATGAAGAGAGAAAGGGAACTTGAAGAGCAAGCTGCGGAACAGAAAAGGAAGGAGGAGGAGAAACGATCAGAGATTATGCGGATGCTTGATCTCCTGTTGAATGGTAATTTTTTTGTTTTTATTTTACTAATAATTTGTATATGACTGGCAAACGTGAAGCACAGCCGCGGTCTCATAGAAGCCCAGAAGCAACACAATTAAACACGACTCTTTTTTTTCTGAGGCAGTGAATTAACAAATAGTCGTGTTGCTTCCGGGCCTATGTGACCGGGGCTTTAGATCTTCACGCATCTTTGTCACCCTTATTTTGCCCAAGTCTACGAAAAATACGCCAATATTTGGAAAAAAAAACATTGATATATATTTGTTTTAATTTTTGCGAATTTTGTTTTCATGCATTACTTGTCCTGTTGCTATGTTGTGCCGGGCAAGCCTCGGGCAAGAGTTCAGGTTGTCAAGAATAACCTTCGTCAGTATAAAATACATCAAACATGTCAAAATTACATCAGTATATCTGCTTATTGATATGATTGAAAGTATTTGGAAATTCATATTTGCTTAGTTTTCACCAGTTGCAAAAATCATATAAGAGGAACGTTATACCAGGGTGGCGTTTCACCAAGTTACTAAAGACTTTAAGAATGACCTTACCCCCGACTTTAGGCATGAATGGTATCAGTTCTTGTGCTATTATGATACCGTAACCCAATAACCGCAAACGACAATAAATTCCAACAATCGATTCCATATAAAAATAAAAACCTGGATAATTTTGGATAGTCATTTAATGATAACATTCTGCTCAAATTAGCTAATTATTCCCTCGTGTATCTGATGCTTTGTATGTATGTGTCTTCACATGCATTTGGTTTGATCTGCTGAGGGATTAGGGATGGAAATCATGCGGGTTAGGGAAATTAAGTATCTTTTCTGCGCCTAGCAGCCCTCTCAAACCGATTGCAGGTCTTGATCATTAACTTTGTACCCAATGTTTGCATTTTTGTATCTATAACAATATGTTGTAATTGTTTTGCACTTGCCAAATAGACAATAATGATATTAATAATAATGATGATGGGGATGCTGATAATAATATTAATAAAAGTAATAATAGTAATAACATTAATATTAATAGTAATCACGAATAGGCGGGTTATATACGCAAAGATTATTCTTAAAGGCCCTAAAGTTTGCCCGAGGCTAGTTCGACATAATGCTAGGCTTCAAAACGTAAAGTACTAAGAATGAAATTAAACATAACACCTATATTGGCAAACTGTGCAATAATAAAGCAACAGCGAACGCTTTGTTAAATTTTCATACAGATCTTGCTGGAGACCATATCTCCTTTTTGGGGGCATTTTTAATCAATCTGAATGAAACAACATAAGACAGGCGGCTTGATTTGAGAATATTCTAAATCACAAAATTCTAATGTGTGACATTGTCTTTAAATACATTTCATTGTTTCATTTTTTTAATTATTCTCTTTGTAGATGAACGCAAGTAACTCTTCATGCTGCTTTGCAAGGCAACGGCAAACGAGGGCTATGAACGACGAAAAACAACAGACAGCCCACTTCCATGACTTCGCATCATAGTTGTGTGTGTCTCCAGATTATGATCCCAATGGCCGTTTGCTGTTTACTACGCGTTTAAAGGGGAACCTAATCCCTAGAATCAATTTGCTGCCAGTGGATGGAAACATTCAATTGAAATGAGCAAAATTGTAAAAATTATAAAGATTTGATAATCCGTTTAAAATGTATGGATTTACAAATTATCAATGTCATCACGATGAGGGTTCGTCTGATCGGCAACGTTGGCGGAATCTGTGACTTCATGTCCGACGACTCGCTATTCTTTTTGTGTAGAAAAGTTCCCATTTTCTTCTTTGTTTTGCAGAAACTTCAATTTACGTTTGAGCTTACCATGTCTTAATCGACTTTTCAGGTACTATTTCGGAAAGTATCATGCTGTATAAGAACTTATGTTTACTACGTCACTGATTCTACCGAAGTTGCCGATCGCGTCGAGCTTCATCAGCGACACGGATCGTGATCACGGAGAATTGTCAAAACTAAAAACTTTTCGAAATATCTCTTTTTTGTTCAAATGATTCAATTGGTTCCCCGATAAGGTTTCAAATATATAAATGATATAGGCCATCCCTTCTATTATGTCACTATAACCAAGTCCTAAAATTTACATTATATTATAAAAAGAAAATATTTAGTAATAATAAAACACTATTTTCTCTTTAGTGGTTTATACACTTACCGTGCACGTATGATATCTCCGTAGTTTATAACAATAATAAACTTTCATGTTCAGTTGTCATCCATGATATCTAAATAAATTTCAATGGGTCCAGATCAAAACATCAAGCATTTTGATGTTTATATCTTGCTTCTTTGTATAAAACAAAGTTGATGTATTCGGAGCCTATTTTGAGGTGACAAAACGTTGTCCTACAATAAATACAAATTGATATACTAACAACACCAATTTTTCCTTTTGTTGTATTTTTTTTCAGTTTATCTAAGCGCTGAGTTTTAGATTATAAATAAGCAAAATAGATGGTATTTCCAAGAATGCCAGTAATGGAAAATAGTATCGGTCGAACGGGTCGGTGAACCGCGTTTTTGTACGTATTAAGGCCCCGGTCAGATGCCCCGAAGCAACACGATTCAACACGACTCTTTCTTAATTCACAGTTTAAATTCACAGAACAAAGAGTCGTGTTGAATCGCGTTGCTTCCGGAGCCATATGAGACCGGGGTTTAAAAACGTTTTCTAATCGATTCTTTCAAACTCACGTTCCCAATGAAAGGATTGTCCAGGATCTGAATTCATCTCTGTTGAGTGTGATTTTGAAAAGGAATACTTCTCAAAGTGGCGCAACCAAGTTTCTGTGAAAAAACATTGCTCTCTCAAGCGTGAATCATTTTCAGATATTATTGACTTATATCAAAGTTTGGGTTTTACATGGGTTTTTATAGTAAATTATTAAAAAAAAACTGCATGAAATTGCACTATCTGTGCCACGTAACAAAGATTTGCGATTAACCGCTAATGAAAATGGCAAACCAATAATTTATTAAACCAATGATTTAATATTGGTATGTGCATTTAGTTCAATTGGCTGACTAGCAAACAATTCGAAGTGCTCTTTCAAATTGGCGATTAATCGCAACAACTTTTTCGAGGCTCTAGTATTTAACAGCCATGTCAAAAACTAAAGGCCCCAGCACACCAAACACGGCACGGCGTAACGGCACGGTTTTTACGCAGTATCTTGGTTGTTATTGGCCAGCGCGCTCCTCCGCGCAGAGGATCTTCAACAATTGACCAATCACAGGAGAGACATCGCGTAAATACCGCGCCGTGATGCCGTGCTGTGTTTGGTGTGCCCGGGCCTTTAGAGTTGGTTTTGAGACAGACCGTAAAAATAGAAGAAATGATTAAAAAATAATGCAGTTGAAAAAAAAGTGGCATAGAAGGTATGGGTAGAACTGGGGCCTGTAACATAAAAGATGCAATTAATCTTACGATAAATATTAATCGTAAGTCTATGACTAAACGTGTACCATAAAGATACGATTAATTTTCAATTTATCGTATCTCTTTTATGTTACAGACCCCTGGTATAGCAGTAGACGCAGATATATATATGAAACCATTATAACAGTAATACAAGAATGGAGACAAAAATCCGATTTAAAAATTGGTGATTCGAGGCCCGTGGACTGTAGGAAACAAGTGCGCACTATTATTCTCCCCCCCCCCCCCAAAAAAAAAAATAACGATGCGCATATCAGTTGCACACTTGTCTTTCACTGCACGTATTTTACCGCCCACCACCATGACCACACTGTCGAAAAATCTATTAAAATTTGAATCAATGTATTGTGCGAGGGGTCCCAATAATCAGCTATTCCAAATTAATAGAATTCGCGTTGTTTGTAATGCATCATCTTACAAAAGCAATACGTCGTATTTTTTTTAGAATGGTGTGATGAAGCACTATACCGTATATGATGAAAGTCATATTCATTTTGAATAGCTGATTGAGAGCCCCTCACCCACAACATCGATTCGAATTTGAATAGACTTTTTTTCGAGGGTGCAGCCTCCGTCCATGAATTTCGTAAACCCACTAATACGAGAAGTCGGAGAAGAATTTCCAATAACAGTAGATAAGTTCAATTCAATTCAACTTTATTTCACCATAGCAATTAAACATGATAACAAAGTAGAAAAATATAACATCAAACAATACAACGGCACAATGTATGTAAAAAATAAAATTACATGGTATAGGTAAAAACAGCCAGAAAGGAAAAGCCCTTATAAAACGGCCGACCGTATGGTACAATTATATTATAATAATGTATACCATATAAACAATATTCTCAACACGAGAAAATTACACAATTTACAATAGCAATAGCAACTACAATAATAGAAACAATGACATTGAAGTAGAGTTACAAAAGTAAAAATACATGTATTTGGACCAGGAGAAGTATCAATGGAAGTTAATTATCTATTAGCATATTACGAAAAAATAAGAAAAGTAGTAAACGTAACTTTCTCCGTGTTTAATCTAGAACAACGATATGCACAACTCACTGCTGAAACCGAAAATGGACAACACGAGCACAAAATATGAAAACTACATTAAAAAAATACTAGAAAAATATCAAATTTGATTACTTGTATCGGAGAGATTTTGTTGTTAGATTAAAAGCTTCAATGCAATGTAGGTGGAGCAAGTAGAGAGAGTAATGAATGCATGATGGCAACCCTCGGGTTTGAATAATCGGGTTGTTAATTTCTTTTTTTTTTAAATGCAATGCAAGTACTGGGTATATCGAAAGTGAAGTAGGAACATTATACGCCTAGCATGCCTAGAATATATAGTTAATCGTATTTAGTTTGTCAACCGAATAAACACATCTGTTTTAGATTTAGTTGTGAAATTGCGTTCCACGCAGCGACTTCACTCGTGCACATGATAACGAAATAAATGTTAAATTGAATAAATGTTAAAAAATACCTAACATTTGTTCCAGATATATTTCTTATCATAGTGAATCGATCAGATTCGTTTTAGATTTGTTCCAGATTTAGATATGCTTTAAAGGGGATCTACACTGAGACACTAAATTGATATCATTAAATGAAGAAAAATAAGATGAACAAACTTTGAAAATTTGAGCAAAATTGGATAATCCATTCAAAAGTTATGAATTGTCAAAGTTTTGATTTACACCCCTCATGGGCTCCTTAAATTGGCAAACGTACAGGCACAAAATGACTGCCAACATGAAGAACTCTCCATTCGCTTTGTACACAAAATTTCACATTTTCCTCTTTTTCCTGAAAAGTAGACAAAATTTTGTTTCTTCGGTTAGATATATTATAGCAACATCAATTCTGCAAGCATTCCAGAAAAAACGGGTCGATTCCTCATTTGAAATATGATATGGATCCATTTTCGATAAACTTATATACAAAGTGAATGAGGAGTTCTCCATGATGACATCACAGATTATGCTAATTAGCTATATGCTGCCAATTCAAGAATGCCCAGCACAGGTGTAAATGATAACTTTGAAAATTAATAATTTCTGAACGGATTATCCAATTTTGCTCAAATTTTCACAGTTTGTTCATCAGATATTTCTTCATTTACTGACATTAAATTATTATATGGGTGTAGTTCCCCTTTAATAATTTACCTGTACATGAATTTGTATTCCATGCAGCGACTTTACAATACGCACGAACACGACATGAAATTGTCATGAATTTGTAATACTACTTAACATATTATAATTCCTGACACACTTTTAATCAGAGCGAATCGGTTAGAATTTTTAAATCACATACCAATATCATTACTAAAAGCACAATACGTAAAACGGAGTTTTCGAAATTGGAGAACGGAAGCATGTGGACGACAGAAAACGAGAGCGCATCTTGTATGTGCAAGTTATATTGCGCACATCAGTTGCGCCCTAAAAACACCGCGTACATCAGTACGCACTGGTTTCTACCGTCCGCAAGCGTCTGATTAATTTCGAATTTCCAGAATTGTGAATAATATTACGCAATACAATGTCGACATAATTACTATTATTAGTTATGAAATTTTGTGGTCACAATGACCATTGGGTGCTGCTAATCGCGCCGATAATCATGATAATCAAGCTGATCGGCTTACCGTGGTTCCTGTATGCCGGTTCGATCCCGGTCATGTCTTTCGGAAGGTGGCGTTAAATGTCGCTCCCTCCCTTTGCCTTTTCTTTTTTTTTTTCCTGGCGTGAATAAAAGTTTGGATGATAAACCCATGAAAAAAATACCCACTCCTATTATTTCTCCCTTCTCTTTCTATCTGTCTCTGCCCCCTACCCCCACCCCCTCTTTCTCCTTCTCATCTTACATCAGAATACAGCGCGTGCAGCTGCAACAGGTTTCTCTCTGCTGGTTTATCAATCTAGAATTTTCTCCAAGTCCTGCTCCATCTCTATCAGCTTGCCTTTGCTGTCTCTCCTTGAGGTGGTTCTGTTCTCCGACAGGCAAACTGTCATCAAACGGTTCTTGCTGCAACATTTCATTGACGGAACGCCTTGAGGAACCGGGTTCGAAACACACCTTGCCTTCCTTCACTTGGATACTGGTTGACTTGCTTCCATGGTTACCTGCATCCGAGCGTGCTGCGGCTAAATGATTGATTATTGCGCACGCCATTTGGTTAAGCGGCAAGATCTCTACGTTATTGATTGAAATGCGAGTTTCCTTGAGGCATGTCGGGCAAGGGATCTTGATGCTCTGTGACTCTGGATTGTCCGGGACTTGTTCGTTCAGACACTCTGTGCAGAACGTGTGGTGGCAGGTGAGAAACCTCGGTTCCTTCAAAGGCTCCTGACACACGCCACACCTCATAGCAGCTATGAGGTGATGAGGCAAAGATCCACCAGCTGTAGCCATCGTCGCTTTTATCTATAGGTAAAACAGAACAACCAGAGTTAAGTCTATTAAAGTTTTGACCCCGTTCAAACATACATATTATTTTAGTTAAGTATTTACCCGTTCAGATATACGGCTTTAACCACTTCAACAGAAACCAGTTTGAAATAATTTAGTATTTTTAAACGGGACAAGTGGTCACAAGAATGGAATTACAAACTGGTTTGGAAATTTATTTTCGTGACCAAGAACCAAATAATCCATTAGAGATTCGTGAAGCGTAAGTTGTAAAATTTCACCATTAATATGTCAAGCATCTGGATGTTTCTGCTGTTTTGTGTCCGCGGTATACAGAGACAATACGGGAACAAAGAAACGTACATATCTATGCAACTAGCCTTCCGAACCGCCTCTTAAACCTATTTCAACTGGGCTTTTTCAGACCAAGTTTATACTGGGGGGGGGGGGGGG